>WBNO01025700.1:0-44282 GCA_013400575.1 Peucedramus taeniatus | reverse complement strand
CCGCTGCCTCCTTTGTTTAAGTCAAGTATCCATAAAGTACCCAGCAATTAGTTACCTAGCAAAACCACCAGGAAAAAATTCCTCAAACACAAAAGAAACAGATCCAACCCCCAATATGCTCTTGTCAGCACTGTTGGCCAAAACCACCAAAGGGCAGGTAGGCAGAAGAATTCACAACTGGTTTTTTTAAGTCTTTTAGTATGCTTTATTAAACTGGCTCCAGGGTTGATAGGGATATGTAATAAACTCGTGTTACCTGGTGCTCACCATCCTGCAACTGGACCATTTCTCCTGGAAATGACAACCCTTATTTGATTTATTGCAAGTGGGAACCATTGTTTTTCAAAGTGAAGGCCTTTCATAATGACCTTCTACTTGGCAGGGGAGGTAGGCAAATACAGTCAGGGGCTTGTAGATGTATCTACCATCACCAGTATTTATTGCAAGCCCTGGCCTTTTGGAAGTGGCCCTGTGTAATATCTGTCAGGTGTGGCTTGGGACCACCTAGTGCTCTATCTTTCCCTAGGGCTGTTGTGTCAGTTTTTCTAGCTTCTGTTATTTGCAGGTATTCTTAAAAGACATTTAGAATGGTCTCTCTGGAGCAAGGATTGCCTCTTGCTTTGTCCCCATTTGTAGATGGCAAATATCCCTGAATTACTTGATTTCTTAGGAGAGTCCACTCTACTAACACATTGTCACTAATGGTTATTGCAGAGATACATATCTTAGGTAACTGAGCAGCAACAGCATTGTGCTCCTGCTGTAGCTCACCATGATTTGCAGTATAGGCATCTACATGTCTCTACTTACATGGCTAAGTAAGCAATGCTTTTAATACACCAAACCCCAGTGAGGTTTACCGTGTATCATCCAGTCATTTCCTAGACCACAGTGTGAAACCTTTGTATACTGCCCAAGAGTCAGAACAAAGACTTCTGAAGCAGATTGCTCTTCCAGCACCATAGATACAGTCATTAATTCATCATATTGCTTGCACCTCCCTTTCCTTGATAGGTTAGGAAGGTTTGCTCAGCTGTTTCAAAGGATGTTGCTTTCCATTGCAGTTTTACTTTTACATTTCTTGATGGTTAATCAGTGAAACATTCTTCTCTTGGGTTAATTGTTCATATGGTGGGAACTGCTGTGCCCAAAGTAGAGGCACACTGTTGTTACCCAGGACAATTTGTCCTGTTTTCTCCTGTAAGGCACTTATTTGTTTTGGCTGGGAGATGTAAGCTTAGAAATCTCAGGTCTATAACCATCAGAACCATCACCCATTGGCAGATGTGAATGCTCCAGTGTACTGCCAACACAATATAAGGTTTGTTAACTTTCTCTGAGATCTCAGCCACCCATTTCACCTTCAAGACCCAGATCCAGCAGGGAAGACCCAGATCCAGTTAATTAATACAGGGTTTGTATGTGAGCTACCAATTTGGTGTAGGGAACGGTTCTGGTATACCAGGAGTGCTCTTTTCCTGAATAGGAAAGCAATAGGTATACTCAGTCTGTCCACTGTCCTGATTTGTTTTTGTGGTCTGTTTTTATCTTTTCACTGTTTATATTTTTTTCATAAATCATTTTCATAAATTCTCATAAACCATCCTTTGATGGTTTCCTGTCAGTTATGTCTTTTGGGATTCTAGGCTGGAGTAAAATGTACATTTTCTTTTGTGTAACTGTTTTCTGTTGCAGAGGATACATATACAAGGGTCTTCACAATATATCTTCCACTGACAAGAAAGTAGGGATGTATCTTTCATGATCTACTGCATGAGGCACAGGTTGGCATGGGGCACATTGGCAGATACTTTTGCAGGAGTCACATGTACTGGGAAGTTTGATACCTGCTTTTTTCCTCCTGTGGGGTAGGGAGTGCATATTGCTTCTTTGTAACTGCTTTTATATGGTGTGATCTGTTTCATCTTCAAAAGAAATCGAGTTGAAAAAAGTAAATAGCTATCAAATCTTTGCTTCATACCTGCTTTTAGACATTCATTACTTTTTTATGTGGTCTTCAAAAGACATCTCTGATTTGGAGGTTGATCTTCTACAGTATTCTGTCTGATACTTGGCCTTTTTTTCCTAAGGATGTGTAAGGATCATGCAGATAGATAATTCAATTCTACATTATCTCTATTACTAGGTTGATTTGTTTACTTTTGTTTCTGTCATGATACATATCAGTAGAAATTATGGGCATGTATAGTGAATTGGTGGTCAGTTCAGTCCTTCCATTTGCCTTACCTGGCTTTTGAATCTAATCAGACTGGAAAAAAAAATTGCATACTTAGTCTCTTTGTTTTATTTTTTGATATGCATCAAAGCTAGCAATGTGTTAGAGAACTGGTAATTTTTTTTGTCCACCTACAAAAGTCTTACCAACTTATTGGATATACTCCTACTGTTGGGATAGCATGTGAGTCTTGTAGGTGTACTCTGGTAATTATATGTTTTGGTACCATTGTGTTTCTTTACCTTTTTTTTTGCCTGCTGAAAAATGTATTTCAGAGTTGGGTAATGTAGCAAGAAGTTGTCTGTTCAGTTGATTATTTGTGACTATTTCTTGCAGTAGTTGCTGGATTATAAATTAATTTTAAGCATTAAGCAATTTGTTTTGGAAAACTTGATTTGATCTGGCATAGTTTCTCTCAAGTGTCTGTGCTTAGACTCGTACCACTGCTTGGTCATGGGAGAGGATTTTTGATCTATGGAAATGTTTGCTTCTTGGGTCTTCCCCAAGTGGCTTTTACTAAGGTTTGTCCCTATCCTGTTCTTGCTGCTTAGGAGTAAATAATAAGCTTCCAGCACCCCTTCTTTCACTTTTTACACAATGAAACAGTAGAAAACTTGCTAGTATTCTCAGTGGATTCATTATGTGAATGTTTTATCCATTTTGCAGCCTTAAGCTTCAAGAAGATGACTAAAACATTTAATTTTTTTTCTTATTTCCCCTTAAGTGTCTTAATATAAATAAATTGTAACTAATCTTAATAACTAATCTTTGGTTATGACCTCATACTTTAAAAGACCGTTTCTTTGTATTGCTATCAATATAGAACCTGTGAGTTGTACAACACTTCAAGATGAGGCTATAATTGTAGAGTTAGAGTGCATTGTGGTTGGAGATCTGGTGGCATGTTATAAGCACGTATGTCTTCGAGTTTGTGAACTTTATGTAAGTTGACATAGGATTTAAATGAGTATCAGCACTTTAAATGAAGCATGTCTCGTGAGAACTGTGTCACTCATTCTCTAAGTTCTGTTTAATATGTATTTTATTACAGTAGTTAAACCTTCATATCCTACCCAAAGATTTAGATTTTTCTTTTTTCATATTTCAGAATAGTTGCCTCACTAGCTGCTTTTTTCATATTTCAGAATAGTTGCCTCACTAGCTAGTTTTGCTGTTGTTTTGGTCACATGTTTCCCTGTCCCCCTCATACTTGGTTTGATTTGTTTCTCAGATGGTCTTGTTGTAGATCCAGAACTCTGACTAGGTAGGAAATGGATGTAACAGACATGGAATAGTATCTCTCTCTGTTTAGGGAAGTCAGTTTTTATTGAGGTACTTCCTTTATTGCCATCTCTGATACTTAAATTGCATAAAATGAATCTTGGAAGAAAATACATTACCAATGTGAGCAGCACTGGTCTTAGAGCTCTTAGATGAAGTGGAATAACACTGGAGCTTAGTATAGCAATAGTAACAAAGTGCTCTCAAGCCAATATTGTTGCTTAAGATAACTTTGAAAATCTGCACCAGTGCTTTTCCAGTTGCCCATCACACCCCCAGAGAGAGGAGTGATTGCCTTAGGATGGCACCTCTATATGAACTTCCAGTGTTCTGTGGTATCTACTTTTAGAGCCTAACAGTGAATCGAGAGCAGCTGATCTTGGCCAAGCATGTTCCCTTGATTTGACTGGTTTTGGAAGACTTAGCACCTGAAGCCTTAACTTGCAAACAGAAAGGATTAATAATTTAATTGATGTCAAACCCAGCTATATTTGTTTGCATAAGTACAGTTTCCTGTCTTCTTTGGGTAATGTGAATGTTTTGCTGCTACAAATAATGTTATCAATATTAGTTACCCTATTCTCTATAATCTCTTCTCTTGAGATTCTCTTCTGTGTATCCATTTAGTGGATATTTGTACACAATACATTTACAAAATGGACTGTAAATTACAATCTTGTTAGATGTGAGTGCTTTTAAGAATTTGTGTTCACTGAAATATGATAAGGAGATTTTTCAGCGTTCATGTTTCTTGGTATGTTGGCAGTTCCAAGTATAAGATACCATCTGTAATTACTAAGGCTTGTTGGTAATCTTGACAAATACATGAGCCAGTAAAAGGGGTAGCCTTGGATTAAAACCCCCTTTGTCTCTGTTACTTACTCCCCCCGTGGCTCCAGGTCCCCATCCTCACTGTTGACTCTTACTTGGGCTTTTATTCTGTTATTATTGTACTGTTTCTCTGTTTAACCAGTATAATTTTTTTTATTTCTTAAACCAATTTCTTAAAGCCAAAAAGACTTTCAGTGCAAGACTAAATTTTTCTCAAAGATGTTCCCCTTAATTTTTCTCTCCCTTGCTCTAGACAGGCAGTCTCCAACTGAAATTCGTGCATTTCTTCTCTAGAATAGCAAATAAGCTGGGAGAAGGAGGAAACTAAAGGAAAGATAACTTTATTCCTTATTGCTTTTATTTTAGATAACTGGATCTATCACCTGACCTTGTCTTGTCAAAACCTTTTATGTGCATGGGAAGGAGTGCTATTTTGACAATACTCCCCACAAGTATCAGAATGTTAGCACTGTTACTTTTGGTGCTTGTGGTCTTCTTGATTACTTCTATTTTTTCTGTCAGTCACATTTATATAGTTGCTTATTAAAAAATAATATTACCAAAGGGTAATTTTTTGTGTTTCTCACATTTCTGAGAGTGTTTGGGTTTTCCTCCTTTATTTTTTTCTATTATTCATTTTTTGGTGATTTTAAAAGTAGCTCTCAGCTTCCTTAGTTATGTCTTCAAAATATGTTAAAAATAGTTTTTTACCTGTTTTTGGCTTTTCTGAATTGATCAGGTTTTCTGTAGGTTTTGGGTCTATTTTTTAATAGTTAATTAGTTTTGTTGCTACTTCTAAATTTTATTTACTTCTGTCATGTGGTATTTTTTTCCCTGAGAAATGAATTAGGAAAATTAAGATGGAGTTATTGTTATGAATTCAGAAGGCCACTGTTGAAAACTGCACCTGAACTTTTCAATTTGTGTTACTAGATTTTTTTGGGAGCAAATGTTTCCAAAGAATGGAATGTATTTTCTAATAGTATGTGGTAATCATTCTGTTGGTCAGTGCTAAGTACCTGTATGTTCCCAACAGTGCTCAGTCTTCTTATAGTTATTATGGCTATCATCAAGCATTAAATCTTTCCTTTGGCTGATGTTCAAATAATGAAGATCAACATTTGTGTCTTATTTAATCTTTTCATCCCTGTCAAGACAACTTGACCTACGTACAACCTGCAGTCACTTGCTTAGGAGGAGTTTCTGAGTTATTGTATGTGTGTATACATTCTTTTAATGTAAAATATATTTTCAATTTTAATAGCATACATTCATTTATTAGTAAGGAGCTGGTGCTTAGACCAGGTGCTTTTTTAGGTAAGATCTTTGTCAAGTGTCATATCTGGTTATTACTTCTATTTGAAGTTGTGGATTTTTTTTTTTTTTTTTTGTGTTTTGTTTTTTAATTAATGAATAGTAGTTGTCAAGGGTTGCAGTTATCACTTGTTGACTGTGTACTGCACTGCAAGTTGAAATTTCTGTTGAGGCTAGATTGGCATAGTCACATCCTACAAGTGACTTGTCTTGTTTCACGGCTGCATAACTACTTTGGTGAAATCAGAGTCTGAACAGTTGTGTCAATCACTTATTCAGTATGGCCTGGGTTTTTTTAAATCTTCATGGGACATGGTATGGGTTGGCCTTGGCTGGCCTTGCCAGATCCCCACTCAGCTGCTCTTTCCCTCCTCAACAGGATGAGCTTAGAAAGTAGAGGCAGAACAGCTCAAGGTAAAGACTGGGAGATCACTCATCAGTTACCATCATGAGCAAAGAGATCGACTTGAGGAAAATTATTTGATTTATTGCCAGTTGAAAATAGAGAAGACTAGACTCCCAGTGAGCTCCAGCTTCCTTCAGGGCATCTCCAGCTGCTTTGCCATGGGGTCTTTCATGGGCTGCAAGGTTGGTATCTGCTTCACTGTGGGGCTTTTCAGGGGCTGCAGGCCTTGCTGCTTGAAGTACCTCCTCCTCTCTTCACTGTCCCTGGTGTCTGCAGGGTTGTCCCTCACTTGTGGTTTTCACACTGCTGTGCAACATTTTCTTACTTGTACTTCCTCAGAGGTACCACCCTCCTGGCTGAGGGGCTCAGTCCCCTGCTCTGGTCATGTGGTACCATGTGTTTCTGTCACATTCTTTCTTCACAGAAGCCCCCCTGCAGGCACCTTACTCCTAGTACTTGGGCATGTAAACCAAATAAAACTATCAGTGAAAAATCAAAACTTGATGTTTAAGATAAGATGAATAATTCTGGGGAGTCTTGTTATGTATGTATAGGCCTGCAGGACAAATTACATAGAACTAGTTAATGTTTTCTCATTGTGTTTGCACATACATCTCTTCCAGTTCAAAATACCTAGTGATAGATAAAATAACTATTAGTTTTCTTTACAGAATCGCAGAACAGTCAAGGCTGGCAGGGACCTCTATCACAGTTCACTGTGGACATGCACCTTGCTCAAGCAGGGCCACCTAAAGCAGGTTGCCCAGGACCATGTCCAGATGGATTTTGAAAATCTCCTAAGTTACACTCTCCACAACCTCACTCGGCTCCTACTCACCCTCATATATGATTCCCTCAGTCCTTGTGCACCTTTCCTAGTTGCCATGATTGATCAAAGATTATGAAAGTAGCAGTCATGGGTGCATCCCGTCAGAACCCATGGACTTATGTATGTTCAGCTGGTTAAAGTATTCCCAGACATGATCAAGTGTATGTCTTCCTCGCTGTAGGCTTCCCCTGGGATTTGATAATGTCATGATGTTTAGTGTAGCATTTTCTTTAACTTTCTAGCATATAAGGAGACCAAGAGATTGGTTTAAGTAAGGTTCCTTATATGCTTCTACATGCATATAAAGTATTTTATGCAGTAGTTCAGTGAAGTTGGTTTATTCAGTGGTGGTAGTTGCTGATGTTGGCAGTTTCATGTCCTGCTCTGGGTTAGCATTTGTCTAATATGTGAGAGAGCAGCTGCAATCATCTGTCTGCCCTGAAGCACTGTTTTCTGTGTCAGATTAGTGTTTATATATAAGCAAAGAATATGCTTTTAATGAAATTGTGGTATTTCAGCCAAGGATTATAAGTGTATGTAGGTTGCTGTATTTAAAAGACAGTTAATATGCAAGAGGGATCTTTTAATAGATTTACGTGCAGATAGGCACAAAGGTGATTTTTTTTGAAGATCAGTTAAAGTTCTGCTTCTCTTAGCATCTAGTTCTTTCCCTCCAATGTACTATAAAGAAAATATCTTCTCTGCTTCTGTTTACTTTTTTTTCTGCACACTGACTAAGAAAGCTCCATTTAAATAATAAACCCCTATTAAAAGCAATTTTCTATATGTTTTTTACTCTGTCAAGGGTTTATTTGGCCATTATGAGTCATCTTCAAATTAAAATAAATCTTCCACCATAAACTGTATTTGCTCACCTATAGGACTAGAATCAAAATAAGCCAGGAGAGTGAGTTGCTCATTTTGCTGTGAAGTCTGTCTCAGCCAAATTAAATTAGTAAATGTGTCTTGCCTTGCTCAGCTTGCCTACCAGTTGTTTTGCAGGGCATTCATATGTTCTAATTAAATATTAAGGGTTCCTTGATCAAAAATGACCTTTTATATTTCTGTGTAGAGGCTAGAGAGCAGCTGCTAGAAGACAGAAATTTCCACTTCAGAAGGAAAACTAGGTCCAATATTCTAATCCTTTTAACCTACCCCTTTGTCAGAAATGTTGTGGTTACAGGAGAGAGGTTGTAGCCACATGTCAAATTCTCTCATTTTCTTTTCATTTAGGGGTTGCTTGTCTGGAAAGGTAACTCACAAAAAGCCACTATCCCAAACTTCATCTTGCAGTGGTAGAGTTTGAGGTTGGGAACATTAGGGGGAAGTAATTTACTCTTGTGCCATAAGCAGGCTGAGGTATTTTCATAACTCATTTTGCTATTAAAAAAAAAAGCTACAGGCATCTGAAAATGAGGTGATTGTGAAAAAGCCCTTCTTAGATAAATTTCTGATTCCAGAATTAGTTTGGTATGGACATGTCACTGAGACTTTGAGATTTGGAGGCAGTGTAAATTGAGCATACTCCTTGGAATGAAAGTGTTAAACTTACTGCAGGACTATGGAGTGGAATGAGGAATTTTGAAGTATGGGTATTTGGTTCTCAGAAGCATTTAGCTGACCTTTGGTGCACTTTTAGTCAGCCCTCAAACCAGCAAAGCAGTAAAGAAATGGTGGCATTTAATGACTGAGGGCCAACCCTATTTTAGGGCAAATCAGAACATTATCCTGTCAGATTTTTATAAAAAGCTCTGTTATCATTCTGTTGGCAGAGCTGCAGAAGATATTTGGTCATTGAGCATGCATAAAGTTAAGGTGGTAGAAGAAGGTTAATTCTTTTTCAGTGTCTCTGTGAGGAACAGTTGGACAGAGCATGAATAAAATTTTTAGATGATGCAAAGTTGGGTTTTACTTTGAAACTTTTACTTGAAATACAGAAATGTAAAATGAGATGAGGTTTGAACTGTAAAAGACAACAAAAAAATGAGACAACTGCCTCATTTTTTGCTCTCAAAAAATGGTGATGTGTACTGTTCCACCCCTACAAATTTAAAAGGACATCTTCTATTTGTACATAAAAATACCTCTCGTGTACACTGAAAGTCCTTTTAAAGAAATGTATCAGAGTTATAGGAAGTCTTGTTTTGTACAAAAAACCTGCTTGTGTGTTTCAGGGGTCCATGTTACAAGGACTTACTGCATGTGGGTATTAGGGTTCAGTGTTATGTGTTGACTTCAATCTCCAGAGCTTACTTGAAGTGTAGAGAAGACCTACAGAGCAATTAGATTTTTCCAAACATGAACATAGCAATACAAGTGCCTAGGTACAACTTGTTAATACTTTACACTGTATCTATTTTAGAAGTAAAGTCCTGTCTCTTTCTGGTGTTCATTTTTGTAGCTTATCCCTCTGTTTTACATAAAGCAAATTTGCCCAGGCAGGAAATGTTCTTTTAAAACAGCTAATTAAAGGGATGCATAGACTTACAGAAATAGGATTTATTCCAGGCCTTTAAGGGGAAAAGATTTGTGGGGCTGAGACAAACAAGGTGGTCTGTTGAGAACACATTTGTGTTGCTGCTTTGCTCCCCACCCTCTGCCTTTCCTTGAAGATATTGATGATGGTGGAGGTTGTTCCAGAAGTTTGTGCACAGTGGTCCCCTCCTCTAGCATTGCAATATCAGAAAATGTGTTTATTGTGAAGATATGTACAGGAATAAACAATGTCTGTAAAAGGAATTTTGGTAGCAATCTGCTATTAATGCTATTTCTGTGAAAGCCTTCTAGGACTGCCCAGTCCAAATGTTTAAACTGGAACTGGTGCTAAGTAAGAGATCTGCAGCAACTTGATAGTAGAAGCACATGAAGTAATTAAAATACTTCTCTGTTTACAATTTCTGTATATTATTGTATATTTATAATAAACAATTCTCTATTATTTGTTTGTGTGTGTTTTCTCCATGATACGGCCAAGTTCAGGAACCAATGCTATAGAGTAAGAAGTTGCCGCTGGAGAGTTCTTTGCCTCCTTTTTGCTACTGGTGTTGATCGTGATAAGAACTGTAGCTCTGTTTTGGCAACGTGTCACTATAGAAAATTAGAGAAATCTTCCTCGTTTAGTTGCAGGTGTACATATTTTGAAATAAAACACAATGAATCTCCTAATTCAAAATATTTTGTAATTTAACTTGGTATTTGTTATCCCTTACAGTCCATCATACTAATAGTAGGGAGTTTTATGTGTAATACCAATTTAGTATTTCCTGTTTTGACAAATAATAATATAATTATTTTATAATTATTATTGTCAGCAATATTTTAACCATGTGTAAATGTTCAATCCTGTGTAAGCTGGTACCTCTTACAGCTTGTTCTATACCTACCTGTTTAGCAGGTAGACAGTTACTGCCTTAAAGGGCCCATTTCAATGTGGAGGGGAGATTTTATAGAAACTCATAGGATTGTTTAATGGTTTGGGTTGGAAAGACCTTAAGGATCATCTTGTTTGAACTCCAGTGCAATGGACAGGGTCACATGCTACTAGGCCAGGTTGCTCAAAGCCTCTTCCAACCTGACCTGGAACACTTGCAGCAATTGGGCATCCACGCTGTCTCTGGACAACCTATGCCAGTGCCTCACCACCCTCATATCTTATCTAAACATTATAAACATTATATATGCTATCTAAACATACTCATTTTCAGTACAAAGCCATTTTCCCTTGGACTAACAGTACATGTCCTTCTAAAAAAGTCCCTTTCCACCTTTTTTGTAAACCTCTTTTAGGTAAAGAAGGATGCTGTAAGATCTCCCTGTAGCCTTCCCTGCTCCAGACTGAACTCTCTTAGCCTGGCTTCAGAGGACAGATGGTCCAGCTCTCAGATTACCTTCTTGGGTAGAGGAAGAGATTATTGTAAGAGTGCCAGGAAATAGATTGAAATCTCTCTTAATAAAAGCAGGACTTCATAATATGCTGCTGTGATTGCTTGAGGTACTCTTTGATTCTTTCTATTGCTGTAGAAATGAGAATCTTGAATGATTGTGGAGTGTTAGTATAATAGTTGTAAAAGTTTAGATGTAAGAGGAAACCATTACGTGCAGCCTCAAAAATTATGTCAAGATGGTTCTTCTACGTATCATTGCATAATTATTTGCATCCCTATTCTGTGCTGACATCCTTAGCTTGTGCCTGCTCACAGACATACAAAAATAAAATTACTGCTTATTGTGCTTTCTTTTTTTTTGCCCTCTTGAAACTAGACTTTATTCAGCTCAAAAAATACTAAGAAAAATGAAAAACTGTCATCTGGTATGTTTAATCTGCCTCCAATACCTGTCTCCCTATTTGATATCTAACCTAAATTGGTTGTTTTTCTGTAGCAGTTGCAGGAGGGATGTATATACAGACCCTGACAGTTTTAGCATTCCATACTAAATTAAGTTACTGTTCAAGAACTGGGCAATAAAGCCTTTTCCTTTATTTAGTTTTTAAAGCAGTCAAGTAAGTTAACTAGAGATGAACAGGAAGTTGTGGAATTGGCCCAGGGAAATACTTCTACCTGAGATTCTAGTTGGAAAAAACTAAGACAGTTACTTAGTTTTTTATAAAAAAGAAGAAAAATTAAATCCAAACGACTGAAATGTTGGATTTATTGGATTTATTTATTATTACATCCTACAAGAGGTGGGATATAATTTACTACATCTGTGGCTACTGTCTGATCCTCCCCTTTCTTAAAGTGGATGGAGACTGTGGGACATATGTTTTGGAAAAATGTCACTTTAAAGGCTGAGTGTGTCATCTAACCATTTAATATTGTGTATGCTTTCATTTTCATTTTTGGTAATTGTATTTTCCACTCAATAGTCAGAAGTTTAGTGCTTTGATTTTAGAGCAAACTTTTATATTTGGCTTCAGGCTGATGTGGGTTTTTTTTCTTCTTTTTCTTTTTTTAAAGCTATTAAGTTGGAAATTAATTTGAGGTGGTAAGTGCCTTTACATCTCATATATCTTGGTTTTAGGAGAAGTTTTACTGTTCATACTGCTGTAGCTCTTTTGACTTGGGCTTCCTAAAAGGAGCTACCTTGCTTGTAACATCAGTTTGTAAAGGTGGAGTTCGAGGGTACAGTCTTCTGCTTTTGTTGAGCTGTGGTTTTCAGCTGCTCTTTTTCTCTGTGTTTATGCATGGGTGAGGGCTGTTAGTATCCATTGGAGACATAATACTGGTCTCACGAGAGGATCAACGTTGTTACGGCTTTCTGCATTGCTGCAGATAGCAGAAACTTAACTGAATTGTCTTAGTGATAAAGGCAAGTCTCCAGCTGTTTTTTACTTCTGTTCTCTCTCTGTCTTTTCTCTGAAGTGTGTGTAGTATTATATACAAAAAGATACTGGGGTAGAGGGCAATACACTATTGCTCCTTAGATCAGTGATATTGAAACCATGTGTGTACAAAAAATTTCCTATGAAATGCAGGTGTGTGAAGCATTTGAGGGAATTTGCAATTGTGCTTGAAAAGGGAGACATGAAATCTACTTTTTTTAAAATAAGAGTGCAAAATTTGGTTGGCAAGACCAAATGACGTCTAGTTCTGAAAGTGATTGGCCCAGTAGTGTTCTTAACCTATGTATCTGATGGTCAGAATGTTGAACCTAAGTGTGAAAAGCGTAACTTCTTCACAAGGGCTTGATTAATGTTAGAATTGAAACAATGACATTGATTAAAAAATCTGTTTATGGTGGCCCTCCTAGATACTCCAAACGGAGGGAATCCCAATTAACTCTTTAATTCTGATTGGACTGTTAGTCATGCGGTTATTCTTCAGTTTTGAGAAAACAAATATCTGCTGAGCTATTTGTGTGCAAAATGAAGAGATGGTAGTCCACTTTTTTTGAAAACAGCCAAAATCATCTTATTCAGCTGTCTTTGGGCCATATCATGTCACTGCTAGTAATATTTCCCAGAGTTTTGTCCTTAAGTGATCTACTGACTAATAGTCATTGAAGTTGAAAGTGGGATGATACCAGGATAAACACCTTGTTTCACAGCACATCAGTTTATATCACACCTGAACTTTAGTATTAGCTGGACATCAGGTTTTGTTGTGAACACTGTTTTACCCCCTAGTGCAGAAGAACATTCTACACTTAAAACTTTTGTGACTTGAAGAAAATATCTCAAAGTGATGGTACATGCAAATAGAGAAAACAGAAATGCTTATAAAATTGCTGCCTGACAGTATTGACCTGTGACTCCTGACAGATCTTGCAGATGTTAGAATGTTTTAATAATGAATTCAAGCTATGACACTTGTATTTTAAAAAGTCACATCACAATTCATAGAATCAGGATTCAGCGCAGGATTTTTTCTGCACAATAGCACACTCACCGTGTCTGTGACAACCTGAATTTCTTTCTGAGCAAATGGAAACCTAGTAGCACAAGCCTCAGGAAGTTGTTGAAGCAATTAAAGGCTTCTCTCTCAGCTCATTGCATGGTTACCATAGTATCCTTTGCCTCAAAGTCTTTACTGATGATGTCAGTATGCATACAGGGGCTGTTCACAGCGTCTACAGAAGATTATTCGGCCCTCACTAAAGATCATAAGCATCCCTCCATACATTCTGTTATCCAGTGTTATTTTAGTAATTCGTGAGACTGGAAGGTAAGTGATTTTTGCTTCATATTGAATAATTTTTATGTATCCTCACACTGAAGTTTCAGTGTTGCTTTTTTTCCTTCCATTGCATTGTTCACTAAATGCATAAAGTACGTTTTAGATGAACCAATTGCAAAACTTAGTATAATTTAAATGTAATGACAAGATACAGGTAATTTTTATAAATATTTAAAAAAAGGTAAAGTAAAAATCCCTGAAGTAAAAAAATCCCTGATATTATATAGTTAGAAGGCTTTTACCAATTAAAATTTGCAGAGATTTATTTTTAGTCATAAGAAGAGCATCCAAATTATGTAATGGGGAGTATTACCTAAGAGAAAATTTCTCACTTAAAAAAAAAGATTATTAAAACAAAATCTCAGCAATTAACACCCCTCTCATATTAAAAAGGGGCTTTGATGTTGCAGGAAATTCTACATTAAGGTGGCATGTATTGTACAAGTCCACCAATGTACCTCTCTCTTTCTCCCATACATATACAGTATGCAAGTGACTTTTCTTAACCTTTCTCTATTTTCTGTTTTTTGATCATAACATTCCTTGGCTTATTTAGACACTTAGGTCTGTTTTGGGGAAAGGGGTCCTCTATTGACATTTATTAAACAAAATGCACTGACTCATTTGACAGTTTTTAATGTTATTGATTGCAATAGATGTGGTAGATTAGAAGAATAGGAAAGACAGTCTAGTGACAATACTGTGCCTTTTGAGTATCTTTAATTCCTTATGGACTGAGGAATTTTTTTGCTTTCTAGTGTAAAGATGTATGTGCTCTTTTTTCTCTCTCTTTACAGACTAGCTATTAGTTTGGATAGTAATATAGAAAATAATAATATTTTAGATAAACTGATAACTCCCCTTTCAATTCTGATACCTATTTGATATTTGACACTTTAAAAAATTACGTCTGTTTATGTATTTAATGCAATTTTTGATTGTTCACAGTGTCTTCCTTTATGGCTTTAGGAATTGTGTGTCTTTTCTCTTTTAGCTTAGGAGGTTAGACTAGGGTTTTTTTGTTCATTCTTTTTTGTGTGCTTGGTTTTTTGTTCAACTTCTTTTGTTTGATTGGTTTTCAGCAATTAACTCAGTGCAGGGTTTTTTCTGCAGTTTTCAGTTTGATGTGTTAGACACAACCAATCAGTATGTAATACATGTGTTTCTTTAATGAATGTCTAATGACATGGTAGTAGTTTGGAGCTGGGAGCTTGTTTTCATGTTTATTAATGGGTTTGATTTGTTCTTCCTCCCATAAAGTCTTTTGACTCTGTTCAGGTTTCACATTCAAACAGTTCATCACAGAAACAGGGTTTCTGTTTGTTTTTTCACTATAATCCTGTTAGGTCATTTGTAAGGGTGCATGTTTGGGTGCACTCTTGAGACCTTCCATTATAGTGGTGTCATTAATCATTGCTGTTTTCTCCATTTTGAGCAGAAAACAAGCAGGGTTGGAGGAGGACTGAGGGGAAAGGGTAAGGACTATTTTAAAGAAAGAAATGTGTTTTTTTCAAATAATACTGTGATACTGACCTACAGAAGGACATCACAGAATTCGAGTGAGTTTCAAAAAGATGAAGAGGGAGATAGTTACCTTAAACATGGGCTGAAGGAGAAGTTCTTGAAGGAAAAAAATACTTGAACAGGGTAAATTGGGAATTCTTTCAGTTTATATTATCTAACAAGAGAACAGATTAGAACATTATCTAAGGTAATGCTAACAATTTTTGAGGATGCTAAGTTAATTCAATGCTGAAAAGAGTAGTTTTGCTCTCCTGGTGCTCTTTTCTCCCTACAGTGGTAATGGGATGAGTTTGTTTAGTCGGTTGATGCAACATAAACCTAATCTGTAGAAAAGCAAAGAGCTTTTACACCGGCTGGCAAGATGAACCCATTCCACTGGAATCTGTGGACTCACAAAGTCTGTCACAGTAGAGAAGACTGGTTTAATTGCCCTGCAGAGCATTAGCTCTGAGCCTATTCTGCTATATCAACTTAGCCATAAGTACAGCTGTACCCTAAAATTGGATGGGTTTTTATGGAGTTTAAAATTTCCCTGTTCAAATACAGTTGTGAGAAAAAATAGCTGGTTGGCACATGAGATTTTGTGGTCAGTTTCTGAGTATTTTCCCTGATATTTAGGGAAGTTACTGTTCAGATAAAAATCCTAGATAAATTTCTGATCTTGTTTAAACAAGGAGACTGACTTCAAGACCTGACACTAGGAATGTGCTGTTTTTAAATTAGGACAGCCTCCCGCTCTACCTCCCTCCTTACCCCATGGCTGGTCATGTGTACAATTATACATGTGTTTTGTGTGCATGGTGGGGATATATGCTTGGCCTCATCATGATTGGATGTGGGAGCTGAGACCACCTTGCCACTCTTGGTCTGCATGATCTGGCCAGATTTTCTTCCAGCACAAAGCTTTGAGCAGTTTTGCATAATTATATATTTAAAACATGCAGCTTGTCTTTGCATAGAAGTTAATTATAATAATTATAATGGTGGAAATGCATAGTCTTTCAGAATCAATAAAGTTTACTCAAATGCGTCCAGTCTCTTCTGACATTATTTGTGCACATGCATGTGGAATGGGGCAATGAAGGCTCTGTGGTTTGCCTGGTTTTTCAGTCAATAGGAGAAAAAATGTGCCTTGATCTTGCTAGAATTTTCTTACAGAAAAGTACCTAATATTTTTGTTCTGACAAAATGTAATTACTGGTAGATAAGCATTCATGTATTTCTGTAAGATTGGATAATTTAATCAGGAGTGTCAAAAATCCATAAGCAACTGTGCAACAGCTGTGTCTTTTTTGTCTTTTTTTTTTTCCCTACATTATTCCAAAAATTATGCTTCATCTTTGCCCCAGAGATACAGGGATTTCCCTCTGTAGCTGTATGAAAATGAAGAACAATCTCCATAATTTTCTTGTATCTTTTTTTTCCCTAAGTGCTTTTCTTTTGTCTGGAACCATATGCACATGTTTGTTTAAATCTGTGTGTCTTGGTTTGAAAGACAGGTACCTGCCAGCAAAAAAAAACAAAACTGGAATCTCCCTTTGAATAGAGAATGTAAACCCCCTCCCTCAGATGATAATAATTTTGCAATTGGAGGCTTTCAGGCAAAGATTTGGGAGTAGGAATAACAGTTCTTTCCTAGGAATATTAGACAAAGCAAAGACAAATACAAATGTAATAGCACTAAGAGACAAGCAAAAACAAAGAAACAACAAAACCTCAGAAAATGCTCTGACAGAGTCAGGGATGTGACCTGACACCCTGGGTATCAGGGCGGTGAAAGCAGTCCAGATGAAATCCTCCTTGGGCAGTAAATGCAGTTCTATGAAGTGAAATAGTCCTGTAGGAAAGTCTGATGGTGACGAAAATGTGTTCAGTCTTCCTCTGGAGAGAAATCCAGTGGAGAGAGAGAAAACAAGCAAGGTNTTGTGTTTGTGGAATTTTTTCCTGGTGGTTTCGCTAGGTAACTAATTGCTGGGTACTTGACTGAAACAAAAGGGGGCAGCAGGTTTCTCCAGGGGGAACAGCAGTGAACAGGAGAGTTGGGTCTGAAGGGCACCCTTTGGAAAGGAAGTTGGAGCACCAGAGGACCCTGCTTGTTTTTCCACTGGATTTCTTCCCAGAGGAAGACTGGACTCATCTCCTCACCACTGGACTTTCCTACAGGACCATCTCCACTTCATAGAACTGCATTTACTACTGAAGGAGGATTTCATCTGGACTGCTTTTAACACCCTGATACCCAGGGTGTCAGGTCACATCCTCAACTCTGTCAAGGTATTTTCTGGGGTTTTGTTGTTTTTGTTTTGCTTGTCTCTTAGTGCTATTACATTTGTATTTGTCTTTGCTTTGTCTAATATTCCTAGTAAAGAACTGTTATTCCTACTCCCAAATCTTTGCCTGAAAGCCTCCAATTTCAAAATTATAATCATCTGAGGGAGGGGGTTTACATTCTCTATTCAAAGGGAGATTCCAGCTTTTGCTGGCAGGTACCTGTCTTTCAAACCAAGACAACTGGTAACTAGTGTATTGATTTCCAAAAGTATATTCTCCTGTTCTGAAAATATTGCCTCCTGGTGTTGGGAATATTGTCATATCCTGTGAATATGATAATTTTGTAGTGACAGGTGGCTTAGATGATCCTTAAGAGGGAAAATCTATAAAGCTAAATATATAACAAAAATAACAGTGTGCTAAGAAAAACATTTTAGCATTCTCTAGAGCTTGTGTTAGTCTGAATTGGCTGGTTTGTCTCTGCCATGTTTATGTACAACATCTAGTTCTGGAAAGTTTTTTTGAAACCATGATAATCCCTTGACAGTATTCAGTGTGCTCTGAATGGGGGGGAAACGAGACTTCACTGATACTTTTTTCTTAGAATTTCATTTTGAGCTTCTTCATTTGTACATGCAAACATGTATAGGTTCTGTTGTGTTTTTCAATCCCCCTATTCCATACCCTCCAAGTTTTAAGATTTTTTTTACGTTATGTTGGGTTTTTTCCCTGTATAAAGGTCAAAATTTTGAAGCCACATTATTGTTTTGCCTTCTTATTTTCAATCTTTTGAGTATTTAACTTAAGAATAGAAGCAGTGTTGTGCATCTAGAAAAGGCATTAATTTGTGATTCAGTGAAGTAGTGTTGTTCCTAAGTTACATCATATGTTACCTCAGGCTGTAGGTGAGGGTTTGTCTGGTTGGTTTGGGTTTTTTTTAACAGTGCTATTTTTATATTATTTTATATGCACTAGAATTAGTATTGAAGTTAGTGATTTCAGTTGGAGGTGCTGCTGGAATCTTGGCTGAAAACAACCTATATCTACTTCAGTGAAAGCTGGACATTATATTTGGCCTGAATCTTATTTTCACTTTTCTGGATATAGATCTGTAAGCTCTTTATGGTGGGAAAGGGTGGGAGTCACAAGGGAGCTTTAAGTCTAGAACTAAGCCAGTATGTCTGGTTTTCTACAGGATTGAAAGTCTTGGACTTTCTGCAAGGTTTCCATGAATGACTTCCATTACTTGCTGAGACAGTCTAGAAGTGTTTGTCTTGTTTTAGAGACGAATGGTTGAAGTAGGCTGATGAATCTCATTACTTGATGATAGGTAAGGAGTCTCTTACCAACTTTTGTCCTTGCAATACACCTGAAAGAAGCTTTAGTACATGAGAAGTACAGTGGATCCATCACTTGGGAAGAAAGGTGATTAACCATTTCCTCTGCAAGCAGTACCCTATGCCTACCATGGATAACCTCCTTTAGTTAAAAGAGTTTTTATCTTTTAATGTTACATAATTGTGGAGCCATTGGAGGTATAGTGGATGTTTTCGCTACAGTAATAAAAACACAGATAGAGCTCGTAGGTGAAGTATGTATGAGTGGCAGTCAGTATTACTCAGTGCTGAGCATGAGCTAACAACCAAGCAACCAACTAAAAAACCTCTTCAGTGAAGTCAGCTAGCTGCTAGAAAGATGATGATATGTCTCTTGACTTGGAGGTACCATACACAGGCAAGCATTATATTTGTTGTATGGGATGTACAAGAGGGCATGGTAAAAAATACATGATTCCTCACTTTTAATATGATTAGTTATAGCTGTCAGTGAAATGCATTTTTGGGAATGTTCTAGTAAGATTGTTTTGAAAAGAAAACAATTTAACCTTTTTTTGATTGTATTTAAAAGTTGTTTTTGCATCTTGTATATAAACAGATAAACTGTTGTGTTTAGCTGGCAGATTTGCATTATAAAATTACCTTTTTTTCAAAAGCAAGTTGTCAGATTTTTATTTGTTGATTTCTTTTATGGGCACTATTATTTGTGTTCTTAGTTTATACAACATTATGACTGAAAAAGCTGGAGATAGGGCTGCCACCAAATATCTGGTTCCCCACTGTATTTGCTAAAGGATCTTTAGGATTACTTTGTTGTTTAAAACCAACCAGTGCTTAGCAGGAAAGCAAACTTCAAATGCTGCATCTATTTTCAAGCAGCATCTTGGAAGAGCAGTTGTAACTGATGTCTTTTTGCTTAAATGTCTTTAACTGGATGGTAGGAAAGCACATAGTGCAAATAGGCTTCAGTGTCTGCCGCAGAGCCCTTTTTAAACCCCTTATCGGAGAGCCCCGGCCAGCAGCGGCTCTGCGGACAGTGGGGGGGGGCACTCTCCCGTCTCGGGGAGTCAGGAGTGCCCCCAAGGTTCTCGCCGTGTTCGAGTGAGGCGATGGAGCGGCGCAGGCGAAATGAGGGAGGGACTCCGGACGAGGGTCTTAATCCAGGTTTATTTGCATAGTTCAGAAACCCAGGGCGGCCGTCGTCCGGGGACCCCGAGCCTTCCCGTGTAGCGCCTTTTCAAGGGAGGAGGGAACGGGGGAGGGGTCCCATAAAGGGCCAATGATGCCCAGGGGGCTGTGGAAACGGAGAAGACAGGCTTTTGGGGAAGCCACTAAGAGCTCCCGAGGGAGGGAACCCTACGCCTGACTCGACATTTTTGGTAGAAGCTTATCAGGAGAAAGGCAGGCCGCCGAGTACCAGAGGAGGGGGGGGGAAAGCGCGAGGGGATGACTTCAGCACTTTTTTTTTTGCTGAGTCGGGAGGAGGGGGAACATGGACAAGGCCATTGCAACGGGGGAGGACTGGAATGGACTAAGGCACCTAAAGTAATACAAAAGTGGCATAGTAAACATAGAGAACACAATACAACAAGTGTCAATCTGTTTTCTGCAGTGCATCAGCAGTAGCTGTTAAAGCCCCCTGGAGAGCTGTCAGGTGTTCTGTTTCGTACTTGTCGAAACAAGTGTCATGATGAAGGTGTCATGATGAAGGTGGACAGTACTGGCTTTTGTTCATGTAGTGCTAAATATAGCTTGTTTTAACACAGCTCTATTTTTTGGTGGTGTTTGTCACTTTTTTGTCATTCTCCAAAAGCAGCGCAATGATGATCAAATTCAATCAGCCCTCTCTAATTTCTAAATAACTTAAAGAAAGTGAAAGTGTTTTTCTTTGCAGTTTTATGCCAAGTCAGACTTAATTCTCTTTAGCCAAAGTATGGTGCCAAGACTGGTAAATGATAGTGGAGTTTTGTCATCTGATTAAAAACACTTGTGAAAGTACAGGATAAGTAATGAGAGATTATATAGAATTGCCTGTTTTGAGAAAGAGATGGATAAGAAAATTTGAACTTATGGGGAAAGCAACAAATTGTAGAATAAATTCTAAATTTACTAGAAAATGCTTGTTGCATCATTTGTTCCTGTCTTCCCCTTTAAAAACATTAATGGTAATTTCATATAAAGTATAAAAATCTGTTAAAACTGTTTGACAACGAATTTGGGATGGCTCAGTGACTAGCCATGAGGTTTTGGGTAAAGTTCTTGTGTGGTGAGCATGTGACAAGGAAATGAAGATCACTTTCCATCTTCAGTTATGTTAAAAACACGTGAAGAGTTCATGCAACTAAACAGCATTAGGGATTTTTTCTGTACCACTTTTATGCTGCCTCAGTGCTCTTCCTCACGCAGCCATTCTTCACTTCTGTAAACTTGACCTGTGTATGGAGCTGTCTCCTTATCTGAGTGCCTTTAAAAGGATCAGGGAGCCAGAGTGAGGAATAAAGGAGTCTGTGGTGTTTCTGAGCCATCTTGTAATTGTGACATTGATGCCTGCTGCTTCAAAATTGCTTCTTTCTACTTGTTCAGATAGTTTGCTATCCTTCATCAGGTTCCTTGTAGGAAACAAAAGCTACGTGACACATTGTGGGATTCTGTTGATGTGTTTTGTAGCGTTACAGTGCTAATAGATAAAGCCTTTATGATTGAAATCCCATGCAACTACAGTGCAAATGTGCAGCTCAGGCTCCTGGCATCCTGATACAGCTTGTCTTGCAGTGCTTTGGGAATTTGTGTGCCTGCTGCTGTGCAGTTACGCAAAATCTTTGCTTATGTAGAGGAGGCAAGCAGTGCCTACAGCCCTAAGCTGGGAGTTAAACTTCTAGGTGTGCTATGATGGCTCTCTACAACTACCTGAAAGCAGGTTATAGTCAGGTGCATGTCAGGCTTTTCTCCCAAGTAACAAGTCATAGGACAATGAGGAAATGATCTAATGAAGGGTGTGGTTAATTTCTGTATCATGTGGTAGATGTGGAATCTTTACCCATGATACATCACGCGATTTCTTCCTTGAAGGCTTTAGCTCAAAATGACATCTATTTAACTGTATTCCTGGTCTTTGTTTTCCTCACAAACACTGTGACTTAAAGTAAATCATGACATAGTCTACAAAGGTGATTGTAGAAATGTGTTATCAAGAGAACCTGGAAGTGCTTACTAGGCTGTTATAAGCATCTGTTAGAGTAATCCAGCTTTGAGGAGAGAAAATTGACATTGACATTGACATTGAGTTTTCAAGCCTTATGTTCAGAAGAACACATGTATCTAAAATCCATACTCTTATTTTAGAGTATTTTGACAAACTGTTGGCTAATGCTTTGCAATGTCCTAATCATTGGATACAAAGTGCTGTTTAGACCATGTAGTTTCAGTGGTGAAGTGTTCCCCTGCCATATCCCAGTTTCCAACTTCCTCTCTAGTAACCGCTTGAGTATCTCTGGCACACATTTGTATTTCATCATCATAGAGCAATTCCAACTTTCTTTTTCTTATCTTAAGAGATCCAGATTTAAGTTTGCTATGGTGTTAGTGAGTCCTTTATTCAGAAGACGAGAATGCTGACCTTCAATCTCCATATTGCTGTGCCTGCCTCCCTCTTCAGCAGACATGTAGCCAGCAAGCACTGGGCACTTCTATGGATTGCAATACCAGATTGTGTTTTGATACAAAGATAGATGTCCCTACAAAAAATTTTGCTGAGCTGATAATTTGAAAGGCAGTCTGAAAGCCAGGTTTCTCAGCTGGATTTTTGTGACAGTTTTTATGGATTTCGCTTAAAAACTAGCAGAAATTATTCTGCTTATGATGCGATTTATAGAATATAACAGCTTTACAGAGGCTACCCAAACCCTACCAAAATTGTGTTTGAGTAACAGACATATTATCCCTTCCTGCTGCTGAAGTCTTATTCAAAAGTTAGACATCTACTTCTGGAGGATAAAAGAAGACAGAAATCCAAGTTTGAGTCACTGAGGCTGTCACCTTTGGTAACAGCAAACAGCCATGTTTGGGAAAGAGCTGCATATCACCAGACCTACAGCCCTATCTTGTGGAGGGGTTTGAAGGTACTCCTTGAATAGAAAAAGGGAAGTGAAGAATGGGATGTGATTTGGACATGAGAAAAAGACAAATCTCTTCTTGCTGGTGTGGAGGTTCTGTTATGTAAGTAGTACCCTTGTTTCTAACACTTAAAATGCCTTGATTGTAGCTGAAAAATTGAGTGGTAATTATACTGTTTCATGCAGAATTACTGTCATTCTTTATCATTTGGTCACCTGGCTTCCATCTTTGACTTTAGCCTTGATCTTCACATCCCTATGCCATATTGTTTAGTAGCTTGATTTCTGCCTGATTCAGCCTGAATTGCTGGAAGGCAGTTTAGGTGAAAAAGATGGATTTATGGTGTGTTTCTGGAACTTACACACTTAATTTGAGAGTTAGGGCTGGTAAGCTCCAAGGTGAGTTTTGAGTATGTATTATGTTTCCTGCCAAGGGATCATATCCTAATGCTTTCATCCACACTTAAGAGTATCAGAAGTGGAACTAATGTGTAACACTAAACTCTTTCTCCCCTTTCCATCATGGTTGGATTTTTTAGAACTCCTTTATTGTAGTACCACCTTATTTTTATTTTACATTTATTTGTATTGTTAGCTGGTGAAATAACCTGTCTTATACTAAACTGTCAATGTAATATATTGTAAAAAAAGTGTTTCCCCACTTGAGATCATAATAGAGTTAAAAACTTTCAACTGTTCTCAGCAACAGAAGTAGGTACTGACTTTCTGATAGTGTGTTTAGTCTGCTGATAGCTGACCTGCTTCTTCATTATCATAAATTGGGCAAATTTTGTAGTACAAATTTCTTGTCGTATTTTACAACAAAACACATTTAAAAGTCGGGTTCTTTTCAGTATTTTATCAATGGCTAAGGAGGACTTAAAATGTGACAATGAAACATTTTTATGAACAATTTTTAGTGCTGACCTGAAAAAATATTTGTCTTTGGAGGTTTTTTTACTTTCGTCTCAGATGTCTTCCTGAATACTTTAACTACTGCATCTCTGAAATCGCTTGGGATTCAGTGTTTGGGCCTCAGCTTGAATAATTTACTTATGAGTAAAAATGGGTCTGAAACAAAAAGTAACGTAACATAAGTCTATGTAATGTTTTATATAGGATTTCAAATTGAACATTTTGGAAAGTTCTATACCAGTCTTCTTGCTTTTCTTGTAAAAATGCATGGTTTTGACCCAGAAAGAAGAAAATTTAGGAAAACAAAATAGTGTATTTATAATTTATAGAGTAATAGACATACTAAAAAATTGTGTCCAAAGTATTACATCCAAAAGTCTTATTCAAAATATTGTCTGCTATTTCTATATAGTGTGACTTTTGTATTTTCTTTCCTCAACCCACACCACTTACTGACCACTGACAGCTTTCACCTTGTGTCAGAAAAATCAGTCCTGTTGAATGGGGAACTGGGAAGGGGGGATTTGGGCCTTCTTGCTAAAGAAACCGATGATGTGGTCTAGGAGGAGCTAAAATGTTACTTTGACAAGTTACTGCATGCAAGTAGGTGAGTGGGTGTTGTATTTGGAAAAGCTTCTATAAGCACTGTAATACATAAGAAATCCTTAAATCAACTGTTCTTACATTATCAAAAAAATTGTTGGTATACCCTTAACAAGCATTAGTGTGTTAATTAAAAAATGTTTCCTTTTACTAGTCTAAAGCTTGATTTTTCTACAAGTTTATGAAGTTCACTAATGTGACAGGTTTGTAGTTGAACTAGACAAAATATGAACGTGTATAAGTGAGTTTCTTCACAAATCTGATTTTGGAAGGGCAGTCTCATCTCTAGTTTGTAGATGTTTCATATTACTGCATTAAGGAGAAACATTAAAATGTATTCTTAATATCAATTAAAAATGACAATTTTGTACAAATTTTTGATAGCAAAGTAGTTTTCTTAGCTTGTAATTGAACTAATGTCAAAATAGTTTTTCTTTATGGGAACTTGATTGTTAGAATAAAACAAGCAAAAAAGTGTATGGTATACTAGAAATAGAAGTCATTGCCGCATTTTCTTGCAAACATACCTGTGTGCTTATGAGTTGGTGGTTATGTAGTTTGGCTCATAAGCAGGTTTCCATTTTGTATGCTCATGGGTGAGTCTTTTCATGAATGTTGCAACTGAGTTGATGAGATTAGACTTGCACTCATGTGAACAAATCCCATCTCTTCTGATAGGCTGTATTTTTAAAAGTATTCATTATTCAGTGTGATGGCTGCTTTGGTGAATCTGGCATAAAAGAATTGTGACCATGTCTGAAGCATGACCTGCTGATATTTTGCAGGGGGCTAGGATTTCCTTCCACATGCTATTTAGTTTGAATAGCTGACTTGATTTTACACACTTCCTTTCTCGAATAAATGAAAGTCTTGCTCCAAAACTTCATCTTGTCTATGAGTAAGAAATATTTGTGTCATGCATCATATTTTTTTTGGTATGTCAAAGGGATGAGTCCATGGGCTTGCAGTAACTATGACATCCTTTCATAGTTTGTGATAATGATTTTACTTTCACAGTTTTAAAACCATTAATCATGCCGTCGCCCTTAATCTTGATAAGACTTGTTCCTATCCTCTTTTAACAAGCCCAGAAACATGGTGGATCTCATTTCTTCTTCTGTGGAAGAAGTGTTTGTTTTGTTCCCTGTTTTGGCTAGGAATTAATGTACTGGCTGAATACTAACAAGCTTTTCATTACTACTTACAGAATTTGTTGGAGTAGCAAAATATTGTGACATGGGGTACAATAACCGATTTAAAATCTGGGATCAAGGTGGTTATTTTCTTGAAAGAATTACAGAATATCAGGTTGGAAGGGACCTTAAGGATCATCTGATCCAGCCTTCCTGGTGAAAGTGTGGTTCAGTCAAGATCACCAGCACCTTGTCCAGAGGGATCTTAAAAGAGTCCAACACTGGGAAATCTACCACATGCCAGGGGTGATTATTTCAATGGCTGATTGTTCTCATTATGACAAATGTTCCTTTGCTGTCCAACGGAATCTTCCCAGGAGTAATTTGTACCCATTACCCATTGTCTTTTCCTTGTGATTCCTTGTGAAAGCAGAGTCTCCTTCTTTGTAGCCCGCAGTGATAAAAATTCTGCAAACATTCTTTTCTCAAGGCTGAACAAGCCTGGTCCCTTTTTGCCAGCCCTGGTCACTTTGGTTGCTTTCCTGGGCTGTTTCAGTCCTCTGCAGATGCTCCTGCACTTCCCCTGGCCCCTTGCCTGCCCCACCGTGCTGAGTGAGCGCTGTGCCAAGTGTTCTGAGGGTTTCCTTTTGTCCAGTTCCAGCAAAGGCCAGTCTTTGAAGAAACACCTCTTTCTCTTTCTCTGTGGGATGTTGGTTTGTGGATTGTCTATATTGTTATTGTTAAATGAGTAGTTGAATATTGTTAAGAAAGCTAGCAGAAAAATTGGTAAAAGATCCTGTAAGTATAGGTTTCTCTCTTTGCTACTTGTGATTCCTTAGTGATGAAGGACAGTCATGTATGTCCAGTTAGAAGAGTGGGCTGTTCTGGAGGAAGGTAGAATAGACAAATGAGGGTGCATCACAAAAATTCACTGCAGCTTTTACGCTGCTTTGTTTAAGGTGCTTTTAGCTCTGTTCCATAACATGTAATCTCTAAATAGAATAGTATTAGGGGAAAAGTGGTAGGGTTTTTGAGCTGGGCTGTAGTTAAAATTATCTTTGAAAGGTTTCTTCCTGTGATGTTCATTTTTTTGCTGTTGTCTATGAAACTGCCCCATCCCCTCCTCCAACAGTGGATCACTTCCCAGTAAATTCTGTATTTCCAATTACTTACTGGCTCAATTTGTTCTTTCATAAGAGGTGTTACTTAACAAACACTTCCTAGAGAGGTATACTGCCATGCTAGCATGCACAAGTATACAAGGTGCTTAACAACAGACAAGTCACCAAGGAAAACAGCCTTTTTAGTTGCTGCCTTTTCAGCTAATCAAAATAATCACTTAATAGATAGAATAGCACAGGAAAGAAATTGCATTCTGAACCAAAAGGCAAAATACATAAAATAATTACCTAATATTTTTTTTTCTTTTCAAAAAAATAAACAAACAAAAAAACCCCAACAACAACAAACCCAAACCAAAACAACAACAAAAAAAACCCAACTTAAATTATTGACCTACATATTTACCTTTGTTGTAGGGGGGGTAGCTCACTTGCAACACCATTATTGAGTCTGTAAGAGTAGTTGTAAGCAATAAGACAAATACTGAACTCAAAGAACTGAGTCATTTGCCAGCTGGGATTAAACCACAACAATATGAAGAGATTCATTATAGCTCTTGAATTATCTTCCATTTCCTTCCTTATAGTGGAATTCAAGAGTCCAGTATGAGTAGGATTCACAGGTACTCAGGTTAGGAAAAGTAAACTTTTTTTTTTTCTTGTTTGCTATTGGAGGTTTCTGGTACATCTTTAATTTAATTTTAATTTTCAGTGAGCAGTGGTTATACTTTGAAAGCTAAAAAATTCAGATTGGGTTCTAGCATGTTCCAGTTTCTCTTTCCAGGTATCTGTAGATATCAGCAAGGCAACCTCTGTAGTAAAATACATGGCTTGAATTTTTTGCTTTCTTATGTACAGGCTCAAAAATGATTAAACCAGACTTCTTAGGTTCTCTTCAAACTGTGTATTGCAGGAATGCTTTTCATCTGAATTAATTTCAAAAAATTAGCTAGGTACAAGCTAAGTCTTAAGATTCTTCTTTAACCTGAAATCATGGCCATTATGCAGGAGTCAGAAAACATAAAGCTTGAGGATTTTGTAAAGTGGTATAGGAAGGGCAGTATGATGATTAATCTTATACCCACATCTGTCAGAGCTTTGTGGAAAACAGTAATAAATCAGTATCAAGCGAAGACATTGCTTGCTGTATTATTACTTTAACCCATTCTGTGCAAGATTCTAATTATAAACTAAAAAGATCCTTGCTAGACCCAAATAATTGGAAAAAGTGGGTAAAGTGTACTGGTTTGCTAAGAATGAGAACAGATGATCTTGCAAATCTTTCTGATCTGATCTGGAAGCCTCATACAAGATGCATGATTTTTATGTAGCTTTAAATTATATTATAAACATCAAAACCAAATCAAGCTGACATGAAATCTGGCTCTACCTAGTTATGATGAACTTTTGTCTGCAGCAAAACTTCTAAAACCTTTTTTGAAACTTTCTTGTTTCATTGCTTTTATTGGTGGACTGAACTTGTGTGTGTATATATATATATATAAACTAAATTGTAAGTATATGAAATCTACTTAGTTTTTAACATTGTTGAATGAGAATTGCATTCCTATATGTGCGTGATGTGGTTTTGTTCTTCCCACTTGCTGCAGTTCTTCGCTCACAAAGCTGTGCAGTTGCCTGTGTGCAGTTGTCTGTCACAGAAAAAGATCTTGTTTCTTAACATTTATGCATGGATTTTAAATAAGTAATAATTTTTAATGGTTCATAATTTAAGTGAATGAATGTGTGTCTATCAACAGATTTATCATACAATTTTTTTCTTTATTTTTGCTATAAGGAAACTTGTACCATTTTAAAGTTTGGAGTACTTTCTTGCAGAAATCTACAGTTTTTCTGTCTAATAGGTGTTGGATCTTTAAAAGGCAAAGTATGTCTTTAATTTTTGGCACTTGTGAGGACCTCCTCTTTTAGCATGAAAGATTTCTTTCAGTAGTGGCCTCTCTTTCCTCCTTTTGTGTTCAAAGGTATCTGATTTCTCTTCCTTTCATTCAAGGGTAGGTCTGCTTTTAAACTGTGCTGTGAGTAATGCTAACAGTAATGTATTTCCTTTAGCTAAGGCAATCTGAAATTAGATAACTTGAAATTTCTAAAATTAGTGAACAGGCCCTGGGAGAGAGAAAAAAATGACTTATGACTTATGGTTGTTGACAGTTTTTTTTTAAGTACCAGGCAAGATTTTCAGAATGAATAAAGCCCAGTGTTACTGAGAAACAGGAGTAACCGGTATGTCAGTATGCTTTTAAAATTGCTCTTGCCATTGCTCTCACATGTGAAAACTAATTGTGTAAATAGTTTTATCACTTTAATAGTTTTTGTTATGCTGAGGGAAAAGGTACTGTAGATTCTACATACTTTTAACTGAACAATTCAAGGAAGTAAAAGAAATGTGAAGATGTTCTTCCTCATAAGTCATACCCTGATATTGTGTGAGACAAAACAGACAGTAGAATTACTGGGAAGTCTTAGATTTAAAGATTTTTCTGCCCCTGCAGTTTATTGAACAGGGGATTAAACATCACTTGAATCACCTATGTTTTCAAAACAAGTATTTCTGTAAAAATACAATTTAATTTTTTTTTTAATTCCAGTGTCCAGAAGGAATAAGCTGTCTTTCCCAATCTTGCCTAGTTTCAATTTCATATACCTTTCTTCTACAAGTATTATATTTGTTGCAGTAAAACCATTTATTTGGGGATTGAGTCTAAAATTTAGATGTTGGGATGGGTATCCTACTATTTTTCATGCATCATCTTTTCAGTCCTACTGATGAATAGCTGAATAGCATTTTCCAGGGAAGAACAATTGATTGACTTTACTCTGGAAATGAACAAGCTTGAGAATCCTCCTTCAAACTCCAAGAACCAGAGTAAAATACATTTCTACAAGGAAATCTTATCAGGAGGTTGGGGTGGAGGTTGTAGAAAGCAGGGAACATATTCACAATAGTTTAGATACTAATGCTGATTATTTGTTTTCCCCTTCATTTATTTCTCTTTTGGCTTTTGTGTTATGGAGATAGGAAATAAACAAAACTAATTGTGATTTAAGGCTGATGGGCATGTCAGCTCCACATAGATCCTCCCTCCCTGGTCCCCAGTGAGCTGGGTAAGACAATCACAAGAAAATGAGAAAGCTTATAGGGTTGAGATGAAGAGAGGATGAAGACAGATGAAGACAGCAAAAGCTGCATGCACAAGCAAAGCAAAATAAGGAATTCATATCCTACTTGCTATCAGCAGGTGTTCATCACTTGCAAGAAGTAGGGCTCCTTCACGTGTAATAGTTTCTTGGGAAAACAAATGCCATCACTCCAAATGTGCATGCAGTTCTCCTTTATGTGGTATGGGATATCTCTTTGGCCAGTTAGGGTCAGCTGTCCTGACTGTGTCCCCTCCCAACCTTCTCACTGGTACATTGGTATTATAAACAGGGAGGGCCTTGGCTCTCTGTAACCACTGCTCAGCAACAGCTAAAACATCCATGTGTTTTCAAAGCTGATTTGCTTACAAATCCAAAGCACTAGTCCATATAAGCTACTTGGAAGAAAAAGTCCAAGCCAAAATCAGTACAAATTACGTCCACAAACCCACACTTAATCCCCAACTCCATACTGTTTATATCATGCTCATCTCCCATTTTATCCAATACATCTTCATTATCCTCACCACCTACACACCACTTTTGAGGTATACACAGATCCTTCATGTATGGACCACCCTTGTAAAATGCCCACAAATGTTCATTGGGTTCATTCAGTCCATGACTTGGAGCTCCATCTGTTCTAGTGATTGCTTAGGACAGAGAGGTAGTGTAATGTGGGTAATTACTGGGCACAAAAGCCAGGTCAGGTCACAGCTGTGCTTGTGCTGCCTTGCATGAGGCTCGTCTGCTGCTGGTTAAGGTAGATCCTTTTATAGGAATTCCTGTAACATAAAATGCAAATCATGGATTACAACAAATTAAAGGTGTTTCCATTAAGTCTCCAACCCTCATCCCTTTGGGCCAGGCTATAGGATCTGACATCCTCCCCTTGCCCCTGATCCCATGTGAGGTCTCTCCTGTGGGGTATGTGATATAATCCTTCAAGAATTGATAAAATGTGAGTCCTCTCCTTAGCTACAGTCTTTCCAGATGAGGCTTCTGTAGTGTGAGCCCCCTGCAGGGCCACTGCTCCTAATGCGTGTCATGAATTGGTGATTTAGATCATTTAATGAACCACTGTCAAAGGGTTTTAGCAAAAGCGTTTTTAATAAGATGTTATAAAACTGTGAAGTAGTTTGGTGCCAGAGTTCATTCTATTACTGTGTGGCCCAGTCATTTGAACAATGATTCAAAATTACCAGGCACAAATCAAAGTTACCATTCCACCAAGGCTATATGCCATATCAATCACTTTAAAAAGACCTACCTTTGAGAAAATGGTCTCTCTGCTTCAAGGACCAACCTTGAGAGGCCACCCAGCTCCAGGGGAGATCACTTCTATGCTGCCTGGCAAGCAGAACTCAAAGAAGGCTCACTTAGGCTGTCATATTTATAGAATGATGTGGTTTGCTCATAGTCAAATTGTATACAATGGGACAAGTATGCATGAGACTCCTTGTGCCCATAACTTCCTTTGTTCTGTGACATATGATCCTTGGAAAAGCCACTTGCTATTAATTTTTTAATTACATGATCAGTGTTCCAAGCTCATGAGCATGCATGCTCACTGGATCACTCTGCTCCTTTGTGGGTTTTCAGAGAACAGATAAAACTGGAGTTCTTGGCCCATTAATGGCTCAGATCTTTATCTTCCCTGGAACCTGTAGTGTTTGGCTAAGAGGCATGTGCATCTGTCACAATGGGTACCTGTCTACAGGCCACAGCACCTGCCAAGAGCTGGCTCTGGTGTGGGGTTTCCATAGGCTGAAACTTCCTTTAGAGCACATTCACCTGCTCCAGTGTGGCATCCCTTTTCCTGACTTCTGCCATGGTGTTGGGCATTTTGTACATAGCAATGGAGCGTAGTATGTTCTTAGCACTTCTTTCTTGCACTGGCTTTCATTTCTGGTTTTCTTTCCCTTATTCTTCCTTTCTGATGTGCTTAGTTTTTCTTCCATTTTCTTGTGAATTCTTTTCTTCCCATGTGTAATGGGGCCTTCTAGTGAAGAAATTTAGGCTCCTTCTTGATTATCCATTTAGGTCCTAGTATATGCTAATACTGTACCTATATTTAGGCACTGCGTAGGAAAGCATAGTGCTAGTATAATCACATGCAATTGTGTTGTACTTCCCTTACACTTTTTTAAAATTCTACATAATGAAATACTGTTCTGTTTCATTGTGTTCAGTTATCTTAGTATTAGCATTTTTATATTTTGTGATACTAAAAATCTGTATCTCTAGAGGTGCTAGATTTCTAGCATTATTTTGATGTTTACAAAATTCTTTCTTTTATGGATACTAGTTTTGAAAACAATGCATTTAACTAGTAAAAAGTGTGTAATAAAAAGACCTATAATAGTTGAGGATTCATTTATCTGCTTTTAGCATGGATCTTATGTTGCTCAATTGTTAACAAATATTTAATGGAATTGGATTAATTGACTTGGTTTTCATCTTCTACTCTCCTCATTATCTTTTTCCTTCATTGAGAGGTGTTGTTATCTGTGCCATGTGAAGCAAGGAAAGACTACATTACTTTTGTAATGAACTCTAAGAAACTTCTGTTGACTTATTTTCATTAATTGAAATTGCTCATAACTTCAATGAAGCTACAATGCTGTATATTTCAGTTTAACTGCATGACCTAGACTGGATATATAGGAAAATGTTCCATATTTTTATCTGGAATTATTTAAAAGAGGCATACAATTAAGGAGGTTAGGAAAAAGTTCTTAATTTTTCTTATTTCTAGTAGCCGTATATTTGTTATCTAAAGAAGGCATATTGAGGCATGTTTTTGCAGGGTGTGTGTCTGGAGTTGGGGGGTGTTGTCATGAATAGTATTTGAATTGACAGGTCATTCCAGCATCCTTCTGAGCAAATAGGAGCTGTGGAAGTAATCACTCCAGCATTCTTCTAAAAATATTGTACTGAATCAGGAATCACCATTTGCAGAGCAACAGGCATAAAGGTGCATTACAACTGCATGTCCAAGGAGAGCTAGAAGCTTGCTAGCATTAGCAGTGTTTCTGTCTCTGCTGCTGTCCTGACTCCTAGCTACACACTGCTGTTTCTTTCTGTTTTTCTCCAGTGCTTAGCTTCATGTAGTACCTTTGAAAACTGCTCCAACTCTGAAAAAAATCTGAATCTGAAAAAAAACCCTACTAGCCTGTCCTTGCAGTGGGAATTTAAAGAAGTTCAAGAAACCTTTGGACAATGCTCTCAGGCCCATGGTGTGACTCTTGCAGCTGTACTGTGCAGGGCTAGGAGTTGGATTCAATGATCCTTGTGGGCCCCTTTCCGGCTCAGGATATTCTATATTTTTGATTTATTACCAATTAAACAGAGTAGGATACTGAGAAATAAGAACACATTTACAACCAGCTTCTCTCAGTCTCAACTTCACTCTTGATTCCTCTCATTTCCTGAGCTGTGCAAGGGATTAGGGAACAGGAGTTGCAGTCAGTTCGTAATGCTTTCTTCTTGCTCCGGAGTGGGTCTCTCCTTTGCAAGACAGTCCTCCATTAACTGTTCCAACATGGGTTCTCTTCATAAGTTCGGTTCTTTGAGAACAGACTGCTCTACTGTAGATCCCCCCATGGGCTGCAGCTCCTGCCAGAAGCTTTCTCCAGCATGGACTTTTTGGGAACTGGAGCTTCATTCAGGGTACATCTGCCTGCTCTGGCATGGGCTGTGTGGGTTGCAGGTGGATCTCTAGTACCTGGAGCGCCTATTTCTCCTCCTTCCTCAATGACTTTGGGGTCTGCAGAGTTATTTCTCTCAGTTATTCTCACTCCTCTCAGCTGCTGTGCAGTGTTCTTTACCCTTTCCTAAATACCTTATAGCAGAGGCATCACCGGCATGGCCAAGGGGCTCAGCTTTGGGCAGCAGCAGATCCATCTTGAAACTGACTGGAACTGGCTCTGTCTGACACAGGGACAGCTTCTGGTGTCTTTCACAGAGCCCTGCAGCTAAGCTCAACCTAATTCAACATCCTTCTTAGCAAAGGAACACGAAGTCAATTTGATTCATAGTTCATATGTAATGCATGATTGAACTAAAGTATTTGAAATGATCGCTCATCTTCTTTATCCTTGGAGACTAATTCTAACGCTATAAAACATTCTCCCTTTAATATTTTCTATTTTTGCATAACAAAGGGAAAGCAAAGGGCATTTCAGTGAACTTTTATTCTTACGTTGTGCTACTGATAGTGATCTGGATATTAAATGAAAGCAGAAGCATCTTAAATGTTTTCCCTTTTAAGCAAGTAATTAGTACCATCCAGCTTGTTCATTTTTTCATTACATGCAATTTAGCAGTTTGCTAAGATCTTGTCTTTCTATAAAAAGTGTTGTTGATCTTTAATGACAAGAGAATTTTGCCTGTTTTGATACCTGGTCAAAGCAGAAGCATTAGAAGGTGATTTATTGTGAATAAAATGCTTTTCAAATGCTATTAAAATGCAGAGTGGGAGAACCAACACATGCTGTCTTATCCTCAGACTTCTGAAACATATCTGTGACTCCCAAGAGAAGATCGGGAGTGTTTCAAGCAGTTTCAGGCTGTAAAAGTGAATTTCTGCTTGAAGTCTCCTGATTTACTAATGCAAGCATAACTGTATTAATATGAACAGGATGGAAATTTTTTTGCTGATTTGCTTATATATTTCTATTCTGTCAACCAAAGTACAATTCCTTGTTCTTAAACAAGTTTATGTCAAATAGTTTACAGTATGCTGATGGAGAAAATGAGTAAAAAATCTTACCTTGAACTCTGTATCATGTTTTGAAAAATCTTAGCTTAGGATTTAGAAATTGATGTAAGTTTCCAGAATTTCCAAGAACTATAATTTTATTTTGGTTTGAAACACACTGGCAAGTGTGTCTAGATTGTGCAATATTAAAATTCTTTTTCAAATGTTTTCTTTGTCTCACACCTGAGTGTGCATTGGGTTGAAGAGTGGCAATTGTTGTAGTTACTTTAGGAATGGGAGGAAAAAGTGACTGGATAAGTAGTCCTAGGATAGCTTTACTTGTTGGCAAATAACCAAGTCCTAAGCAGAAGCTGTTCAAGAAGATCACAATGTAAAGTAGTAGTTAAATCTTTCTGCATTTTTTCCCTTACACATTTTCTTCTGTTTCCACAGAGTTCTCACACAGTGTTAAAAAGCTGACAATTCCAGAAGTTTATCTGACATAATCAAATCTGCTTAAACTTTTAAGTTTGTCTCTTCTGTCCCAAACCTGGGAGATGCTGAGGGTGACAGCTGGGTGCAGAGGTTGGTGACAGCAATTCTGATGCCTTGAGTTGTGGTTTGTTTGCTTCCCTTGGTTTTTCTGTGTTTTCTCATGCATATTCTGACACTCACAAAAAAAATCTGAGGCTGGTTCTAATTTCTATATATTCTATAAATTTTTGCCCAGTCACCCTAGGAATAATGTTCTTTTTTTTCTTTGCATAAACATATATATATATAATAATTTGTTTCTTTGCATCCTTCTGTTTGTGATTTCCATAACTACTATTGCTGTATGAGTTGTCTACTAAATACAATTGAATTCTTCCTTTATTGTTTAATTAATAGGGTTTGCTTATGGCTTAGGGCCATAGGATTTATGATTTTCTCTCGTTACAGCAGTTAGGAAACTGCACTTGTGTCATGAACATGTTGGTCTCCAAAAGAGAGGAGTGTCAAGAGTTCTTAATTCTCCATTTCTTTGCTGTATAAAACTTCAATTAATTAAAAAAAAAAAAAACAACAACAAAAAAAAATCTATCTAGTGGGTAAAACTTACCATACTTACTGAATTGACAGAGCATTTGAAGGATTTTACTTTATTATTTTTCTTGGTGCAGATAGTCTGTCTAAAGATAGTAAGTAGAACTTACTTTCCCAGTAGGAAACCCATAAAAATGCTTCATGGGTCATCAGAATCTCTCAAAATAAGCTTAGATTCAGATATTGAACTTTTTTCATATGTTGTGTTGCCCTTACAAACAATACTTTTAAGTTAATATTAATTACCATTTTATTCTTCTAGTTAAATGGGAAAGAAATACATATTGTCTAATTTCAACATACTTAGAAAGCATTCAAGAGTAAATCCTCTTAGAATGAATCCACTTTCCCTGCTGTAATGCATACAAGAAAATTCAAATCACAGTCCTTTATTTAATGGTTTAATATTGTTCTTCGTGTGATGGACTGGGCAATAGGTTTCTTTATAATATTTCTTTTAAAAATAAGCATCATACTTATTCTCAGCAGAACAAATTTTGGAGAAGGTTAATTTAAACAACATTAGGAGCAATCATGTTTCTCTTTTTTTGTTATTCCTTTGGTAGTCATATCTGAGGTTTTTATTGGTAGCAGAAGATAGGAATTTGCACAATATAAATCAAACCAAAAGGCAAGCCATATTTGAAAAGTTACCATTTTCATTTCTTAAAAATATGTTTAATACTACACCAAATCCAGTGTGGGTTGCTGCCCAAGGAGGGGGCACCTCCAGCTGTATGCTCACACCTTTTCTGTTGTGCTAGAAGGCCAGCAGTTGCCCGCTGGCACACTGACCAATTGATTTGACAGAAAATTAATACACTGCTTGGGTGGGCAGGGGGAGGGCATCATCTCCCTGAATAAACACAGAGCAAGAAGAGGAAAATACAAGGCAGCCAACAATTACAGTGGGTTATTGGAGGTGCTTTTCCATGGGGCAGTCTTGTACTACAGAGGGTTGTTGTGACCCAAGGGCAGGACCCAGCACTTGGCCTTGTTAAACCTCATCGAACTGTCTTCAGCCCATTGATTCAGAACATTCCAGAACCTTGTCCAGAACCTTCCTGCTCTCCAGATCCACACTCCCACCCCACTTGGTGTAATCTGTGAACTGTCTTAGGTGGCACTTGATCCCCTGGCCCAGATCACTGATAAAGATGTTGAATGAATTTGCACCTGGCTTCATCCTCTTTACACCCTTCCTTCATATATTTCTATACCTTGATGAGATCTCCTTGAACCTTCTCTTCTTGGGGTTCAACAGTCCCAAGAAGACTGGGCTGCTCTCTCAGCCTGTCCTGGTAGGAGAGACACTCCAGTGTCTTCAGCATCTTTATGGTACTTGCTTGGACTATCATCGGTATGTCCATGTCTCTCTCACAATGGAGAGCCCTGCACAGGACACAGTGCTCCATGTGTGGCTTCACCAGCACCGAGGGGAAGGATCCTCTCTGTGACATCCTGGCCATGCTTTGGCTCACGCAGCCAAAGGTACCATTAGTCCCTCTGGTGGGTTAGCCTTGGCTAAGCACCAGATGCCCATCCCAAACCACTCAGTCACTCCCTTCCTGAGCTGGATATGTGAGACAAAATATAATAAGAGGCTCATGGGTCAAGATAAGGACATTTCTCCTGCCTGTCAAGATCCTTCTGCATAGCAGCATAATGCTCTCATATATCAGTCACTTGTCCTAGTCCGGTGTCATCTGCATTATACATCTCCTAACACCTAGATATGTTTTGTGAGATATTGATTGATGTTGGGGATCAAAAGATTGTCTGATTTGAATGGCTTGTGCAAAATGTATTTTCCTATGAATCTGTGTCCTAGGTGGCTGCATTTAGTCCATTAATTAATCCCTAAGCAGATCCCACAACATACTGATTATCCAGTGTAGTTAGATGCAAAGTGTTCCAACTCGGAGGCCTAGCTGCAGTTCATTTGTTGAACTGGCTATTGTTTGTATACTCACTTGTTGTCTAAGCTTAAAATTTTGCCTGAGACAAAATGTGAAATTGGCTCTAGCTGAAGACAAAACACAAGGAATCATTGCTCGTTTCCATGACTTCAGTGCATAAGAAACAAAACAAGAGTGTCATGTATAAGAAATTATCATCTGTGATAGACTTGATATTAATCCCCATGAATTACGATAATCTAATTTCTCTTTGCTTTGAAGGTAGTAGTGGTGGAGGGTGTGGTTTCTGCTTCTGGCTTGTTCTCTTGGTTCTGTATATAAAATGTTCTAGTGACTCAACAGAAAATAAGAAAATACTATCATGTGCCTTATAAACTTGTGGTTAATACAGAACTTTTAAATGTAGCTGATTTTTGGAAATTAACTGCTGTTCTTTTAAAAGACACATTTCTAATTTGTATAATGTCACATTGATATATTGTTACTCTGTTTTGCATTCTAGTTTGAATTCCAGCTTTTTGCCTGCCTCTCCTCCCCTGCATCTCCTCCCTCTGCCGCCATTCAGTCTTTGTGCTAGTNTTTTTTTTTTTTTTCTTTATTCCCTTGCTTTTTTCTTTGTTTGGGTGGAGCATGTGGGATGAAATAACATGTTTGCATTGCTCAATCTAATTTTCATCTCCCTTTCTCTGCTTTCACTGTAGTCTTTGTCATTAATTATGCCTTTTACTTTATTGCTTCTGTTCCCTTGGGATCTCTTACCCCAAATTGAAAGCATAACAGTGGTATATAGATGTCCACGTAATGAACCTTGTGTAATCTTATTACTGAATCTCTCATCCTTGCTTTTTTTTCCCTCATCTAATATTTTTCTGTATTGCATCATACCTAAAATTACATTGGAATAGCTTCAGTATAGTGCTGCCTTCTTAAATTTTCCCTCTTCTTTCCTTCCAAGTGTAAAATTTCATTGTGCAGGGATTTAATCTGAAGTGTTAGATACATTAAACCTCATATTTCATATTCATCCAGCTGATAAACCTCAAAAAGCAGTTGCAGATGAAATTGGACCATTTTTAAGGAGAATATACAGATGTGTATTTATCTCACTACAGCTTAATTTCTTTGGGTTTTTTATACTATTCCAAATTGTTGGTTTACCCCCACCTCCTGTGGTCAGCCACAAATGGTCACATATTCTCTTAACATTAAGATGTGTGCTGGTGATTTTTGCTATTACCATGGTTAATTAACCTTGTATTTCAGATGGGGAGGGACTATTGGTCTGGTTTCTTATTTCTTTTATTTCTTTTATATTAAATAAATCTCCTTTATAAAATTGTATACCATGTAGATGTTTGTAACAGACTTGATGTAACAGATCGCAGACTTAGTGAAGCCGACATAAACTAAGCATGTTTTCTTATTTCTAGTTATTGGAAATTATATTTTCATATTAAAAAAAAATAGAATATTGTAATTCTGTGTATGTTACAACTCATTGTATTCTTCCTGTCCTTGTTCTTCAGATTTCTTGCTTGTCAGGTGCATTTCCATAATGGTATGGGAAAAAAAGACAGAATTTCTTGGGTAATACAACTAAAAGGTAGTAGAACTTCTGGCCAGGGAGTTTACAAAGAAACTGAACATTTACTGTTATGTAGTTATTCCTTTAAGAGTGAAAGTAGTGGAGCCTTATGTTATTGTAGTAAACTTATGTGAAGCATATCAGCATGTCACCCTTATCTTTTTTGTTTGTTTTTAATGATTTTTGGTCTTCATCACAGCACAGTCCTTTATACGTGTGAAGACTTGTATAGTTCATCAATGAAAATGATTTAGATCACTTCTTTAAATAAAGAAGTGGAGACATGAAAATTTACATTACAAAAGGAATCAAGATTGTGTCATTACTTGGATGAATTATTTTGGACAGTCTTGGCATATTTTTGGCAAGCTGAAAACTAACGTGTTTATTTTCAGTTTTTGGTGACTAAATATTTTTTGCCATCCTTCAGTGAATAAAATTTGCAAGTTTATTGTTGATTAACATAATCAGATTTTTAAATCTTGCAAATAGTCCAATGCAAATCTAGTATAGCTGTTTAACAACAGGCAGTGACTGTTTAGCCAGTATGGCTTTTTAGTTTATGCTTAAGCACTTTTGATTTATAAGAAGCCTTTTTGGAACATGTGCCCTGAAATGGGAATGATTTTTTTTTTAAATACATGAATTTTCATTGGTTTCATGTCAGAGTCCTTATTTTCTATTTCATCCTTATGAAAGTATTTTGGCTATGTCTTCCAGGGGCTGGAAGATATTTTAATTTGGGTGGTTTTTTTCTTATTAGTATTTATACTAATCTTGCATACACTATTTAGTACATTCTATTTATACTAATTTAGAAGATTTACTACATAGTACAGTTAAAATATTTTGATTATGACTGGAAAATTTCCTTCTGCCAAAACTGGAATTCTCAAAAAATAGAATAATATTAATATATATATCTTCAGTAAGATTTGGTGTAATTTTCTAGCATAATTATTAAAAAGTACTAAAATTTTGAAATTAAATACCATGTATATTAAAATGGGGAAGTATGAACAGTTGAAATTAAACAGGGAGGAGATTAATGGTTTATGCTTACATATCCTCAGTGTATGAAAGGATAGAAAACTACTCAACTAATACAAAGCAGTCTGATGTCAACAGTTCTGGTTACTGTATTTCCAAAAATAATTTTTAAGTATATTTTTCTTGAAATGGATATAAAAGTAGCTAAAGTACATAAGAAACAGATACTTATCAATGACATAATGGTTTCTTACAGGTTGAATTAAACCTCTCTACAATATGTGCAGAAACATTTGGTGATAGTTAATAAAATTTATGAACCTTGATTCTTACTATGTAAAGTTGGTGCTTTTTTTCCTGCTTGTAGAACACATTATACTAGTGTTTGCATATGCTAAATACTCCATACTTTGCATTCTATATATTGAGGAAGTTTTTATATTTCTTCCCATCATGTAAAATGTGTTTGAAAGTACATTTTGTATATCAAAATGAAGTGTGTCTCTTTCTGATCCTGTATGCAGGGAAGGGTAGGAAAAGAAGGACTTAACAGAACCAATGCAGTCTTTACTGGGTTGGGCTAAAGCTCATGAAAGAACTTATTAATGTATTAAAATGCCTCAACAGTGATTTGCTGCAAACTAATGCTTTAATGTATTAGTCATCCTTAAGCTCCTTCTATTTTTCCAGGTTCTGAAGGATGACTGATGCTGGTTTCTATGATGCCACTTGAAGTCCTCAGTGCTGTGGATTGATAAGTAACGTGCAGATTTAACTGCTCAACCTGGGCAGAAAGCAAGAGGAGTGCTAGTCCTTTTCAGCTCCTTAAGTGGACAGAAGTACAGTGTCATCTATCTGCAAGGGAAGATTCTTCAACCGCATTTTTATAGCCAATAAAACAGACAACATAGTCATCCACCTTCCTGATTTACAGTGCATCGCCTTCCAAGACAGATGGTCTGTAAGAAGCTGGAGGATGCCTGCAGAACACATAATAATGAAGTAGTGAAATGATACTGCTACTGCTGCTACCTGATTGTCAAGATCACAGCTGATAGAACTTCACTGCCCTTTTTCTGCTTGTTTAATCAGGCCAGAAATAGCAGGATGGACATGGCTGGCTTTGTTAGCAACCTACTTATACTGCTTCTTCTGTTTCAAAGCATCTGTTTGGGTTTCAGAAGCTCAGTTTCAGTCTTCAAGAGGTGGGTTATGCCGGAAAATATTATGTGTTGAATGTATGCAGTCAAAATATTACAAAAGTATGAAAAAGCTTGTCTTAGATAAAAATGTTTTAAGGTATTTGTTCAGTTTTGATCATGGCTCAGAATTTTCTTTCTGCAATTTGAAATGGCACTGTTGTCATACTGAAGACAGAAATTCATGTTTTATCCACAGGGTTGCTCATTAGATAGAAGGATAAAGCGGCAAGTAGTACAACTTTTTTAGTTAACACTTCAGCTGTATTGAGGCTACACAGGGAGTAAATATATTTCAGATGCTGGAGTTAGCTTGCAGGATAAAATGATGTTTTGACAAGAAAGCATCAACTAAGCTGAGCAGTCCTGTGAAATTTTGGGGTTGTTTGAATTCAGAATTGCATAGGTAAACTTTAATATAGTGTGGACAAGAGAAGTAGCCTCTTAGCTCCTGAAGAAAGGATTTTACTGTTATTGAGGTTGGGTACCGTGTCACTTCTGTGTACATGTATATACATATCAAAACTTGTATCAGTGTTGCATCAATGTTTCTCATGTCTTACCATGCAGTTCTTTATAGTGATCTACAATTTTTCTTACAGTTTGTTTATACTTTGCATTCAATACAGAATTTGATACTTGTTTGATCTTACTGTTTTACTTTGCTACTTGTAGTAGCATAGAAGTTGCTATAAATGCTATAGTGTTTGAATGAAAAGTTGCTCCTTTGCATGTAATTTAAATTTAATCTGTATAGAATTATAAATCACAGTCTCCAAAAAAAGAAACCAAAACCAAATTGTGACTTCTTAATAGTACTTGACATATTGTAGTGAACTAATTCTCTATCTGTACATCTATGTGCCTCAGACAATATTAGGATGAGATAATAGGTTATGTTTTCAGCTAACATTTTCCAAACTAGTTATCGCATTGCTCAGATCAGGAACTACTTCAGTAAGTACTGCATAACTAAGGTGTTTTTCTCAGCTTGTGATGGAGTGAAATTTTCAGATCACTCATAGAACTACTCAGCATTGTCTAACTTCTTTACTATTTCTGTAAAGATTCTTCTTTTAAGAGAGACATAACAAAAATCAATACTTAAAATCTTTCTTCCTTCTTTTTCAGATATAAAGATACTAGCACATCTCTTTCCAGTGAATGCCTCGGAAGTGATCAGTCAGTGATTTCCTTTGGTCTGTCAGATTTTGCACTGGACATTCGCATGCCTGCGGTGACACCTAAGCAGGTAAGAGAATTGCAGTTTTTGCCACTTTATCTTCTTTCGATAAGCTGGGAAAACAAAGCCTTCACTACAATATCACTGAAATAAAATCAACAAAAAAAATCAGGGTAACTTTTATAAATACATATCTATATGTACTTTTCTGAGAAAAGTAGGCAACAAAAAAGTAGCCTCAAATGAGAGAAAAATCTCTTCATTTAATTAATTTTAATTGTAAAATGTTAGTTTCATAAACTGACTTGTTGAAGTTTTAGAATGTGAAATGTTTCTAGATGTGCTAGTAAGACGTGCAGTTGCAGTTTACACCAAATCTTGGATGATGCATCAGTGAATCTAATTACATTAAACTGTATGTTGCTGCAGCTTCAGCAAGCTGAGAGAAACAACCAGAAAGCATTTTAAAAGCAGTAGTACTTCTGACTCAGTATTTTTAACTCTCAAAATACTCCATGAAAGCTATTATAAACAAGTTATGATTTTATACTCTTTAAGGTATGAAGTGTATTATATTCTACTGAACCAAATGAGTAAAAGTGAAGACAGTTAAAATGTTTAAAGTTAACATTAACATTTTTAAGAGTCACATAAAATATTGACATTTCACTGTCATGTTCACATCTAATTTCATTAAGCAAGGTAAAGATTTTTTTTTTCTTTTTGCAGTAAGCCATTGCAGAGGATTATATATATATATCATTAAGAGGTCTGCATCTCTTTTAAAGGGCTGCAGATGCTTGAAAAGAGCAGTATGTTGTGGTGCAGTAGTTGATGACTCATTGTTGCAGATAGTGCTTTTTAAAGGAGAGAAGGGAAAATGAAGTTTTCGACTTATTGGGGAAAACTCCTCTGGAACATGTAATTTAAAGCAAGAGGTGTTATTTCAGAAGTGCAAAACAGAAATATGATTTCTACTAGATCTTCTTTAGAGTAAAGTACAGTATTAAACTTCTCCATCAGAAAGAGTGAAAAGTACTCTCAGTTCATCCAGGTACACATTTATAATTATGAATTACTGATTTTACCTGAGGAGCCATCAGTTTAAAAGCTAGGAAACACATACAAAGAGATCAGTCAGTTCAGATTCCTTTAAAAAATCTCCTTCTCTTTGTGTGTTGTAATGTCGAGGCTGGGGGAAAGGTTGCCAAAAACCCTTCGTTTTTTTAAGTGAGTTACTGGGCATGTTGAAGGGGTGGGAGGGTCAGGATTTGTCTTACAGTTCATAACTGTATTTGTTCTATGGGTGCATGAATGTCAGCCAACCCCTTACATGACCTAGGAGTGCTTTACGTATACCTGAGTTGTGCATTCTTTTGGCACAGGTACTACACATGAACATTAATTGGAAACTGCTTAATTTCTACTGCACTGTGCAGCATTGCTGCTGTTGGCTTTCAAAGTTTGAATATGAGGTCCTAAATTAGGTTGCACTTTTTAAAAAAATAATACTTTCTGAACCCAGGTTAAATTAAAAACATAGAATATTTCCTTTTCTAGTTCTAGAAGGCTTTAGTATGTTAACTATGTAAATGCATGTAACCACAGTACACAAAGGCATTCACATCAATCATATCAGTTAACCTCCATTCATCCTTCCCATTTTCTAGCAAAAACACCAAAAATGGTTTCTTATCTGTGCAAATCACTGCTTTGTGTAAACACATATTGTTATCACCATTGTACCTTGCTTCTCTGTTGCATTTAATTGCTTACACCTATCCACAGAGTCTTCTTTTAAATTAAGTTTGAAATTATTCATAGCAGGAATTTTATCTTTATCTGTTGTTGGGGGTTGGGTCTGTTTCT
>WBNO01025698.1:72849-119481 GCA_013400575.1 Peucedramus taeniatus | reverse complement strand
TATATATATGCACATGTATACGTCTGGTCCAAAACCACACCTGTAAATACATATTTATATAGCTTCAAACCTTTCAAACCCCAAAATTAACCAAGCAGAATTGATTTTTTTTCTCCTTTTTCTTAAAATCATCTGGTTTTTAACCAGTTAACACAAGCACCAGTCATATACTTCCCTTGCTCACAGGGCAGGTGACTGGCTGCTTTGCAGGGATAGAAATCATCTCCTAAGGTGTTTGTCTTGTAGGAAAACCAGGATATTTGGACAGCCTTACTCCCCTTGTCTTGCAGCATTTATGTGATGAGCTCCAAGGGCAGACCTCAAGTGCTGGAAATACTCCCCAGAAAAACTATTGCACAGTGGAGAGTCACAGAACCCATCCCACCCACCTCAGAGCCCTGTGCCAAGGGGAAGCAGGAGGAAGAGGCAGATGTTTTGGGAATAGTAACAGCTCCTTGGATGATCCACAGTGCCCCACAGCACAGGAAGATGAGCTGGGGTGGCCCAGTACTGGCAGTGCCCTCACCAAGGTCTCTCTAGAAGGATTTGAGGCTGGCTACTCACAAAAATCTCCATCCACACTCTCCAGGGCAGCAAGGGCACAGAGAAGCCTCAAGTCCATCCAGAACCAGCAGAAACAGAACAAAAACCAAGGCTGTAACACAGCCTAAAAAACCCACCCCACCTCAAGGCTGAGCTTAAATAGGTCCCAGCCCTTGGGCCTGGGAGGAGACCACAGGTGAGGCTCATTAGGGTCATTAAAGCTCATTAGGGCCCTCAGGTGCTCATTGGTCACACCTGGGGCCTCTTGCCCCACACAGCTCCAGGAAATCTCTCTGATCAGGAATTTTGGAGATTTTTGAGTGCCACCAGTACAGTCATGTGGGAGCTGCTCATTCCTCTCCAGTTTTTCTCTTAGAGGGAAGGACTGATGGAGCTTGTTGGTAGAGTCAGGGCTTTCCCTACCACTGCAATGGCAAAAAGGAAGGTGACAAGGCAGGAAAAGATGCTGGGGACTTTTGGAGCTGGAGGTCATCTAGAAGAGAAAAAAAGTGAGGTTTGCAGGCTGTGATGCAGCAGCTCCTGTCGCTTCCATCCAGGCCAGCACAGCCCAGCCACCGTTTGTCAAAGTCCACCCTGATGTCACAGCTCGGTGACAAGGTCCCTGCGTGCCTCTCTGACCTGGGCATGGTGACCTGGTCACACTGACTGCCCCTGCTCTGCTCTGCTCTGCCCCTGGGTTCCAGAGCTGCCACACCAGGTCCTGCAGCCAGAATCCCCCACGGTGATCCAGCAGCCAGGTGCCTTCACTGGACAGGAGTGGGAGATCACATTTCCCTTGGGTGGTACATGAGGGGCTGGAGGAGCACCAGGATTCCAGCAGCACTGATTTTAGGACCATCCATCTGCCCATAGGTGTCCAAAGTTCCATAAGGCACCTTTCCAAGAGCATGGCAACCCCAGATGGATTTGAGAAGAATGCTTCACAAAGTTTATAACTCCCTCTGGGTTCTTCTGCCTTACTCTTTTTTCACAGATTCTCTCAGTGACAGAAGGAAGAACCAGTCTTGGAGAAAGAAAAAACAGGTTTTCTCCCAGTTCTCCACATCCTAATCCTGGAAAGTCTTGGCAGCCAAGTCTAAACAACCAACCTGCCAAAGTTCAGTTCCACTTTGAGGCCTCCTTATCAGCAGGTTTTTTTCACAGGCTATTTCTGTTTGCCTTTCCTCTCCAGTTATTGTACTGAGCTGCAGCCAGCAAACATTCTGGGACCTTACCTTCAGGGCTTAGACCCTCCACAACCACCTCACTCTGAAATACTTCCTTTTTCCCCACCCTGGATAAAGAACTAAAACTTCCTGTGTTCAGCAGGCCTTTCATCCTCTGGAAAGTGTGCTTTGCTGCACTGCAGAGCACAAATCCCCCAGAGCCATAACATGGTTTGTGTTGGAAGCAACCTTAAAAATCATCCAGTTCCAACCCCCTGCCATGGGCAGGGACACCTTCCACTATCCCAGGGTGCTCCAAGCCCCACCCAGCCTGGCCTTGGACACTTCCAGGGATGCAGGGGCAGCCACAGCTGCTCTGGACCGTGGGCTTCTCTGCCCATGCCAGGGGGTTGAGAGAAAATGGTCTTTAAGGACCCTTCCTGCTCAAACAATTCTATGATTTTATAAAAGCTAAATGAAAATACTAGAGAGGGGAATATTTTTCAAGCTAAATATGGGCCATTTGTCCATAAAGACCACCAGAAGACCAAGTGAAGACACCACACATGGGAAACCTATGACTGGATTTTCTCCAGGTTTCTCTCAGCTGGATCTGCTCTGATTTTCTGATCACAGTAGTGGCCCAAAAGCCCAGTGGTGATGCAGAGCTGAGAGACATGCCCTTGAAAATGCCAAAACACCAAAGTCCTGGGGTTTTGGTCTCGCTGCAATATGCAGATCACTTCCAGAATGACACGTGAAGTGCCCCCCTCTTCCACTCCCCCATTCTCTTTAGCAAAAAGCCTTCCTGGGACCCTGAGCTGCATCACCACCCCTTACTTTGGTGTCTTTAGAAAACAATTAAGCTCAGCAATCAGAAGCTTCATGCATTAATAAAAATACTGTATGGGGGTTTAGAGATGGATTTCCTAAGCCCTTTCCCGTTTCTTTCTAGGGGTAGCAGTGCTCCCCCTCCCCTCCAGCCTGGCCCTTTAAGTAACTTGAGCCTCCAGGCTGCAAATCCCAGTCTCCAGCTAAAAGGATGGAAAAGCTGTTTCCCCCCTTCCCCCTTCTGGGTCTTTTCCTTTGAAAGCAGCTGTCTTCTATCCTGTGATGGGAAGAGAGAGATCACCAAAAGACAGAGCAGCTTTCTGAGCATCCCTCTCCTGTATCAGGACAAACGGGCAATTCCTCCACCCCTCACTGCTTCTGGCGGCTCTTTTTTCTTCCAGCTTTCCTCCCCTCCCGCCGGCCTTTGGCAAACCTCAGCTGATTTCCAAACCCTCCGTGGATGCTGGGGGTTGGTACAAAGGTTTCATTATTTGCCTTCTCTTGGGTAAGGCGGGGACAGGGAGAAGGTCGGGCCCCATCGCCCGACACTGCTGATCTTGCCCACTTTTGTTGTGCGGTCCCTCTCTCCCACCCCCTCCCTTCCCTGCCTCCCGCCCAGCTCCTGGAGCCCACCATGGATCCGCAGGCGCTCTGGGGATGCTTTTGCCTGCTTTGCTTTTCCCTCCTGAGAGCAGCAAAAGGTAAGAGAGGCTTTGGGCTGGTTTAGGTCCAGGGACTCGACAGGGTCTGGATGTCGGGAGAGGTGAGATGCTCATCCCAGCATTTATCCTCCCAGTCTGCAGCCAAGCAGGGAACAGGGACTGGCAAACTGCAGACAGCATGAGCATCTCCTGAGGCCAGGAAATTTTGGGGATTGTGGACGTCCTTTCTGGGGGGTGAGGAAAACCAGAGAGCCGGAGCTTTTTAAACTGCATGCAGTGCAGAACTGTAAAAACTCTTCAGTCTGTGTCACAGAGGAAAGCCCCAGGGACTGAGCTGGACTTCCATTGATTCATTTGTTAAAAGCAGCAAAGCTATAAAACATTTCAGAAGCCCAGCAAGTGCACCAAATTTGCAAGAGAATTTCAAGTGACTTCAGAAAACAGATTTGACTGGTTTTGTCATGGCAAAGGCAACCCCTCCTCCCTTCAATCACACTGGTATATGAGCAAGAGAAGGGACTCCAAATAAGTCTAGAGAAATAAGATTAAAGCAGAGTTTTAATCTAAAGCTGTCCCACCAATTTTGCCTTAGCACAAAGACAGTGATTTAATTAGAAGTTCTGACGGAAAACTCATGATATGAAGAATTCAGCTTCTTTTCTGCCCTAAAAACGTTGTTTGTGCCCCCGTTAATGCCCAGTGCTGAAAAGGCACAGGAGATATCTCTCCTGTCTGTGGGCATGCTCAGAAAGCTTCCCTTCAGGATTAAAGTGTGCTTCTTTGGCATTTCTAAAAGTCCTGAAGTGCCCAAGCAGAGCTGCTGCTCCGGCATTTTTAAGGCAGGGCTGGAAACCCGAGCAGGAATCAGCTGTCAGCACAGAGAACACCCAAATATCCAAACCACAGGCACAAATAATTCCTCATGAAAACCTTCCCATCAGCTAGCCTTCCCCTCCCAGGAGGTGGAGTGATCCAGGTCATCAGCAGCCCTGCAAGTCCAGGTGCCCTCTGGGATGGAAGTTTTCAGGTACGGGAAGTGGAGGTGATCCACGACCTCTCACCTTCAACATTTCCATTTCCACAGGGAATTTGCTGCTTTCTTTCCAGCCCAGGAGCCTGTATCAGTACCGGTACTCCCTGGATGTGCAGCTGCAGCACACATCCACGCCATCCCCATGGGGAGCCCAGCTGCAGGCTGAGGCACTGATCCATCTGCAGCAGCTCTGGAGGGACCGAGGTGGGGAGCAGCTGCTCCAGGTGCAGGTGTGTACAGGGGTGCTACAGCCATCACAGCCAGGTATTCCTGCTGGGAACGCCCCAGGAGCTGCAACCCCTTCCAATTCTAGCCCACGCCAGCTGAAAAATGACCTCTCTGACCAAATCCATTGCCTGCAGGTGAAATACACACCAGCTTTAGAGCACACACTTGGTCACTGCTTTCTGCCATCTTCTGCTGTCGTAGATCCATGACCTGAAGGCCCAACACCAGCCAGAAGAGGAGAGGGGCCAGGAGAGCACCGGAGGTTCCCCAGTAGAGATTGCACTGAGCCCAGAGGCATGGGCAGAGCTTCAGCAGCCAGTGTTCATCTCCTGGAACAGTGGGAAGGTCAGCTGGACACCTCCTGGGCTTGTTCATGCCCTCTGCAAAGCACTCCTGTCTTCATCCAAAATTTTCTGGGCTATGAAGCCCGTAGGAGCTCCTGCTCCACCTCTGATTTCAGAGCAGAAGGAACTGGACAGAGTGGCCAGTGTTGGACCCTACAAGGAGTCCCATCCTCCAGAAGGACTCAGCTGGAGCTGCAGAATCCCATGTTAGAGCTCTTCAGTCCTAACCATGGGATATAAGCTCCTGACCTTTTCCTCTAAGGCTGTGGAGCCCCAGGGTTGGGAAGGAAAGGGAAATTTTGTGGGCTTGCATCCACAGACCTCATGCTATTGAGGGATAAAGGTCTCCTTGAGAAAATTCTTCAGGTGTTCTAGAGGGTGTTCTCAGGTTCCCTTTTGTCAGGGAAGGCAGCAGAGAGCCTGGAGGGACCCCAGAGATGTTCCCTCAGCCAGGCACCACCTCCTGCCCTCCCAGGTTAAAGCTTTCTACGGGAATGAAGCAGAAAACATCCTGATCTCCAACCTGAAACGAGGCATCATCAGTCTGCTCCAGCTCCAGCCCCATGCTGGCACCACAGTGGAGGTATGTCCAGAGCTGGGACTAAAAATCCAGGGATGCACCAGAAGAGCTGGCCCTGGAGCCTAGCCAGCCCAGGAGCTTCAGCAGAGGGGGCAGAATTCACGATAAGCAACATTGGGTCTGCTGCTCCAGCCAGGCTGTGAGTAAGGATGACTCTTGGAAAGGCAGAAGACTTAAAATAAAATAACCTAATTTTCAGCAATTGGCACCCCTTACAAAATCATAGCCTTTCTCTGGCAGTAGGAACAGCAGGGAAAAAAACTCCACGAGCATTCCTGCCAGGCAGGATTGGCTTTGCCAGCAGCCAGCTGGAATGACCTGTGAACAACATGAAATAGCCTCAGAACCCCAAATGCAGACACAGAGATGCTTAATTAAATCTTAATTTAGAGTCTGAATTTGCGAAGATGCCCGGATGAACTTGGAGCTATCCAACCACCCCCTGATTTGGCCCACTTTCTAGATTTTAGATGCTGTTCTCTTTGTTAGGTTGGCCTTTGTGTCTGTCCTCTCCACAGACTATTTAATACTCATGGTCACTCCCATTTGCTTTTCAGGAAGATGCCTCTGGAAGCTGCCAAGTCACCTACACCGTGTCCAACCATTCCATCAGCAAGACCAAAGATCTCCTCAGCTGCTCAAAGCCAAAGTCTGGATTCACCTCCATAAACAAAGCAAGTCCATTGCTCTCACTGGGGGGGGGGCTCAGCTCACGTTGAGTACAGGAGGGTCACCCCTAAAATCCTTTTGTAGGTGGGCTTGGATTCCCATTCCCAGCTGGCTTCAGCCTTCTGCAGCAGCTTGGGATGGGACTCAGACCCATTCTCAAAGTGGGATGCACCAACATCCCTCAGGAGGATCTTGAGGTGTTGAGGTGGGAAGCAGCAGTAAAGGTGCTCTGGGTCACCCCATCCCCACTCTTGGTGTCAGTTCTGAGCTGTCAGCTGATCCTGCTTGGGAGATGGAGATACAGGGATGTTTTCTGGGTCTCAGACTCATTGCCTGGGGGATTAGTTTGACACGACTCTGTTTTGTTTAAAGCAGTAGCCTGTGTTCAGCCCTGACATAAATAGATGAAACCCTGTGGATCTTAATGCAGTCATACCTGCCATAACCAAAATTTAAGGGTTTAAAAAAAAATGCAAATTCTACTGAATTTAATATAAAAATGTACATTCCCACGGAGACCCCACAGGCCCTGGCAGGGGTCTCAACACCGCCTTGTTGTGCAAGTCCCTGTGGTGTCACCACTCTGTCTACCTGCATCAGCAATGAGTGGAAGCATCCCCTTGCTGCTCCTCACCTGGTGTTGCTTTCTCCCTAATCTGGGAAGAAGGTGGGCTCTTATGGATTTCCCTTTCCTACATTTTGCAAATGAAATAGGTGACTTTGTGGACTGGAAAGTTCTTTTTCTGCTAATATAAACAGAGAAATCTCCTTAGGAGAGGGCAAGGGAAAAAAAGATTGCTTTTTTTTTTCTCCTTGCTTTTAATTTTCCAAGATTTTTGGAGTCGAGTGGCAGCCCTCCAGCAGAAGCCACTACGTGGTGAAAGACAACCTGCTCCAGTCAGTCCTGGCAGAGGAAAGCCACGTGGTGACTCCAGCCCTGAGATCCCGCTCTGGCATCAAAATCAGTTCAAGGTGAGGGATGATCCCAACCTCTGGCCATGGAAGGTGGAAATCACAAAACTTTCCATTGACTGTTTCTCTCTTCACAGGCAGCAGCTCCAGCTGGTGTCTCGTGCAATGCCTGGGTCAGCAGAGGTGTCTGGACAAAGCCTTAAGGACGTGCTAGCTGGCATAGAGGCACAGCCCCAGCCCCTGGGCATGGCCAGCCTGCCCTTCAGGAGGGTCTGCACCCGCTGCCCATCGGTCAGTGATGCTACCGACCCCCAAAACTCACCAGGGGCTCTCCCTCAAGCCGGGCACTTATGGGGTTTGGGGTTAAACCCCAGTGGTGCTTTTGGAGGGGCTGCTTTGGTGTAAATGTTACCCCATGATAACATGGGAAAAGAGGCTAAATCCCTCCTAAGAAACCTCCCCTTTGCAGCTGAGAGCCTTCCTGAAGGCTATGGACAGGCAGAGGGTCAGAACAGACACCTCGAAGGTGGCGACAGCCTGGCAGTTCCAGAGGTTCATCCAGATGCTGCGCAGTGCCAAGAAGAGGGATGTCCTGCAGCTGCTGAGGAGAGCACCCGAGGAGACGCGGTGAGAACCCCTGGGACTATCTCCCCAAAATTCCAAGCACTGGACAAGACAGCCAGGCTCAGTTGGTGCTGCTCCATGCACCATCCCTGCTCCAGGCAGCCATCCTGACTAGTGGCAGTGTTCTCTGGCTTCTCCTATTGCCTGTCCTGTCCAAGCACTGCAGTTTTTGTGGGCCGTGCCACTGCTGACTTCCCTCTTCCTGCTCCAGCGCCTTCCTCGTGGAGGCAGCGGTGGCCACACAGTCAGTGGCTTCCTTGGCAGCGCTCTCAGACTTCCTGGATTTCAGCAAGGAGCCCAAGTCCCTCCTGGAGAAGTTTCTCTATACAGCAGCTTTCTCTCCCCGGCCTTCAGGAGAGCTTCTCCAGCTTGTCCTAGTGAGTATGGACATCTCTCCCTCCTCCCTGAGGGTCCTGCATCTGGGATGGATCCACACACCATGGAACAAGGAAAATGTTTCCATAGAAATTGATTTTCCTGCTCATGGGATTGTTTCATGTGCATTTAACATAACACTGGTGATGGGAGTAGGTGCTCCTCAGAGGGAAAGAATTCAGCAGAAGATGCTCTGTATCAGTGCATTAGAGATAATAAAATCTTAATTTAGAGTCACAGCATTTTATCCAATTAAATCATGCAAGGCCTCCTTCAAGGCACATAAAAACTAGTTTTCCCTTACTTGCTTAAGAAACACTTTGAGATAAGAGGTAAAGCTTACTTCTTTTCTTTTTTTCCCCTCATTTCTTTTTCCTGCTTCCTTTCCTGATGCCCAGGACAAGCTGGATGGGAAGCAGCTGGTACCTGAGATCTGGGAGACAGGAATAGTTGCCGTGGGCTCTCTGGTAGGCAAGCTGTGCCAGCAGAAGCTCTGTGGGCTAAAGGTGGGTCCTCTGCAATCCCTCACACTTGGCTTTTTGGGACACCCCCCCAATTCCAGGGGCGCCCAGAATATCTCCTGTGCCTCACCTCCCTCTCCTCCTGAAAATCCCGAGCAGGTGGTGGAGCGTGGGGTGGAAACCCTCCTCAGGGGGCTCAGAGGTGCCGAGGAGGAGCCCAAGGTGGTCATTTCCCTGCTGGCCCTGGGGAATGCGAGGCTCCCTGAGACCATCCCCACTCTCCTGGAGCACGCCGAGGACGGTCCCACGGCTGTCACCACTGCAGCCACCTCTGCCCTGCAGCGATTCCCCGCTCCCCACATCTCCAGCAAGGTAGGAGAGGAAGTTGTGAGGCTTGGTGCTCCCCTCCCCACTCAAATCCAAGCTGCTGGGGTACACTTTGCTTTTTTAATTACCCCTTCTCATCAGGTGAAGCAAGTGATGAGGAGGATTTTCCACCAGAAGAGGAAGAGTTATGACAAAACCTGTCGTCTGGCCGCTGCAGAAATCCTCCTGGATAACCACCCCCTGCCCATGGATGTCATCAACATCCTGCTGGCCACCAGCGAGATGGAGACAGAGGTGGCCACATTCCTGCTGCTGAAAGTGCAGAACAGCCTGCGTGACCACCACCACCTGGCAAGGTGGGGCTTGAGGGGACGGGTGCATTTTTCCCTCTGCTCTACATCACCTTTTTCTCCTCCTCCACAATCCAGCTGTGGGTTTTGGACCAACATGTCTTTTAAATGGGCTAGCATCACTTCAGGGGGGCTGCCTGGACATTCCTGGAGTAACAGAAGGGATGCAGATGCCACACAGCCAGGCAAAACCTGACATTCCTTGTCATGCTGCCCCATGGCAGCGGGACCCAGGCTTGTGGTTTCAGCAGTCTTTGGAGGCCAAAGCTCTGGCTCCCAGGGCAGTGCACAATTTGTACCTGCATTTATCTTCCTGTCTGCACAGAACAAAACAAGCACTCATGTTTTTCAGAGCTAAGCAAAAGCTGCAGAAAAATATCTGCCTTGTTTATCCTAATAAGCCAGAGGAAAAGGAAATTCCAGGGTAGCCCATGTCTAATGCTTTCATTTTTTCCTCACGCTGCTCTGGGCAGTCAGCGACCATGAGAAATACTTTGGCAAATTATATTTCCTTCTGTAGTGACCACTGACCTTTTGCCTTCCCTCCCTCCCAGTGCTGACAAATCCTTTCCCTCTCTTTTCCAGGAAGATAATGAAAGACATCATGGGAGACCCACGGATAAATAATTACAACTTCTTCTCTAAAGTTGGCATCTCCTCTTCTTTCTCAGGACCTCTGACAGGTGACAGCACAGAGGACACTGATCCCATGGTCCCCTCAGAGGGTTAAAGGAGGGCTTGGTAGGAAAAGGCAGCTTCCAGAGGAGGATTCAGGTCTATAGAATGCCCCAAAATCTTAGGGAGGTTTCTGAGAACATCTCCCAGCACCTGCTGGCTGCCACCACCTGAGATATGAACATGCCCTTCTCTAACACAAACTTTTCCCAAATCTTGCTGGCCTGAAAGAGGAGCTGCAGCTGGAGATGAAACCAATAGCAGATTGCTGGTGGGAGTTTCTGTGCTTTCCCTGACAAGTCAAGATATTTCACTCCATTCCTCAGTTCCTTCAGGATTTTAAATAAGATCGTCAGAGAGAAGGATTCTTTGTACTGGAATTTAAGAGAAAAAATCAAACTTCAGAGACCGCAAAAAGCAGCACTTGCTAAATATCTGATGAATTCTTCATCCCTTAGCTCTCATTTCTGTCCCTCTTCAAATTAGCTCAGTCTAGCCTTGTAGAGGGTCAGTGAAGGTGGAATAGCCAGGGAGAAAAAAAAAAACAAACAACCTTGCAATACTGAATTATTTGAGTATTGCAAAAATGAAAGGAGAAGGTACAGAACAGTACCACAGGTTTGGGCTGGAAGGGATCTTAAAGATCCTCCTGTTACCAGACACCCAGGAGTGCTCATGGGCATCTCTCTGCCTTTCAGTCACCCAGGACCTGACTTCCACTTTCGGGCTGGACCTGCTGTTTTTGGAGGGTGGATTCCTGAGGAAGAGCGTCTCCGACTTCTCCCTGCTCAGCCACGGCCGGCGGCTTCGTGCAGCTCAGGTGCTGGCTGGGGGCTGGAGGGGGGTGACAGCACCAACCCAGGGGTGCCACTGCTGTCCCTGTGTCCCCTCCTAACCTCCTTGTGGTGCTTCACCTCTGCGCTCAGCACGTCCTAGATCAGTCAAATTCCCAAATCATCGGTGTGAAACCCGACACTCCTGCTCTGGAGAAGGGAGCCCCCTGCTACCCCAAAAACCCAAAAGAGGATGCAACACTGATACCTCAGGGTGCTCAGGGATGGCTTGGTAGCCTCATCCAAGCCACTCCATCACTGATGTCCTGCTCCTGTCCACTTCTGTCTCCAGGTCACCTTTGAAGCACAAGGCATGGAGTCGATGATGGGAGAAAACCTCTCAGAAGGAGAGGAGGAGCCAGAGCTCATGGCTGGGATGTCAGCCACCTTCTTTGATGTCCAGTTGCGGCCAATCATCTTCTTCCAGGGGTACACAGACCTAATGGCCAAGGTCCTGCTGAGCAGTGGAGAGCCCACCAGTGTGGTCAGAGGGAACCTCCTGCTGATGGACCATCACCAGGTACTGGATGGGGAGGAAGAAGTGGCCTGTCTCCACACCACATCCCAGTGAATCCAATTAAATAAGCCTGTGGATGTCATGTACCAACAGACATCTGGCACTGCCAGATGTGTCTTGGGGCTGGTAAAGCAGTGGGATGGCTTGCTCTGCCATGGGAGACCCGTGGCTGGAGCTGCTCCCTTGCAGGCCCAGCTGCAGGGTTGGGATGGACATTCCCAGCAGCCACAAGGCTCTGCCAGTGTCAGCCACTCATCCAAGAGCAGTGCTAGGCCACTGGGAACTCCGCCTTTTCCATCTTCTAGGTCATTCCTCTGCACTCTGGCCTCCAAGTGACTGTCAAACTCCAGGGTGGGCTGGGGTTGGACATTTCAGCTGACATGGACGTGAGCATTTGGGAGCAGGAACTGAAAACCAGCGTCAACACGAGGTCAGCTTGGCTCTGAGAATGGGAATACTCGGGGGGTGAGGGTGGCTTTCCACTGCTCCTGCTCTTCTCCTGGTGGGTCCAGCCTTCCCTGGTGCTTGCACACACATTTTCCATGGACAGACCTCTAACTAAGGTGTTTATGGAGTTGTTTGGTGCCCATCACAGGCCATTGCTCTGTGACCAGACCCTACGTGCTTCTCTCTCCCAGGGGAAGCCTTGCCATGGATTTCCAGGCAGAACTAGATTCCCCTTTCCTCCAAGCCACCCTGAGGAGCCAGACAGAGGTGGAGACCTCGATCCACTTCGACACCAAGCTGAGGTTTTCCAGCAGCCCCGTGCTCATGTGCCTGCAGCTGAGAGAGGAACAGGTCCCGTACAGGTAGCACCAGATCCTGTAGAAACATCCTGGTGGGCTTGAGAGAAAGGAGGACTTCTTGGGAAGAGGAGAGAATTAATGGTTGCACTTGGGTGGGAATTGGTAGGGATGAGGGAAGGGCACCACAAGTTCCTGATATGGGTGGAAGCACCATCCATAAGAGCATCAGGAGATGGTGACTGTGCTGATCTGGGAGGAGAAGGATGATATCCACCACCACCAGAGGCTCCTGACCATGCTGCTGTCACCTTGTCCCACAGAGAAGTCCTCACAGTTTCCCAGTCTGCCGGGAGCCAGAGCAGCGCCGCTCGGAGAGGCCGGCGTGGCACCGTGCCCGGGAGGGAATTTGCCTTGCACCAAACCAATTCCAAGGTCTGCAATCTCCTGCTGACTGCAGAAAAAGAGTAAGGAACCAGAGCACTTTGGGATTCTCCTCCACAACGACCTTTGAGTTAGAAAAATGCTGCAATAGGGACATCAGAAGGGACCACAGGAGGAGCTGCTGAAGAACGGACACACCCCTTGCCTCCAAACCTGTCCTCACACCCCAAAGGCTGAGATTTCCCCCTCCTGGACTCCTCCTCTTCATGGGGCAGGGCCTTGCTGGAGGGCAAGCTTTCCCTCATGAAAAACAGCCTTATTTTGCAAGTGAATGAGTTTCTGAGAGCCCAAGAAACCCTCCTGGAAGACTGCATCCCAAAATGCTGTGTTTTCTCCCTATTTATCAAAGCTGTCATGAGGGGACACATCTGCAGCCAGCTGAAAGTCCCCAGTGGAGGGAATAAATGACCTTTCTTGGTTGGGAGGTTGGCCTCCCAAGCTGAATTTGTTATTTGGATGTTATCATCCACCACCACCCAACACCTCCAGCACTAGAGGGAGACTCATGAGGAAAAAGCAGCATTTCTCCATTCCTTCCTGATAATAATGTGCCTTGGAAGTATTTTTAGCCCTTTGTGTGTGTGTGTTACAAAACAAGCTTTTTAGAAAAGAAAAGAGGGATATGGAGTATATTTTTTTAATTATGAGCCTGAAATGCTGGCATGGAGTCTCCTGGTTCAGGAGAGGAAACTTGCCTGGTTTTCCATCTAAAGACACCAGTTACAAGGGCTTTGGTTATATACAGAAATAAATGCCCTGTATTTTTATATTGTCTCTGTTTGACTCTTAACTTTCCTGGACACATGGATGGGAAGAAGGGAGAGGCACTTCCAGCAAGAACCTGCTTTCTAGGTCTGTATTTAGGGTGCCCCCTTTCCTCTTCCTCCTCCTCTAGAGACTGACAAAGGCAGATTTGCCATTCAGCTGATATTACCCCAAATCAGCTGAACTTCCAGTCCCAAAGGATACTTGTCCTGCCAGAGGGACCAGGTCCTGTAGCTGGGATTGGAGCTGGGAATGTGTTTCCAGACCCTTTGGAAGGGGTGAGGACATTTGAATAAGGATTTTACCAGTTTGCATTGCTGCTGGAAGCTTTGCTGTCCTGCTGAGCCACTAAGTCCTAAAGTTTTCCAAGCCCTTCCAATATTTTTTTTCCCCCAGTCCTGGTTAGATGCTCAAACAGCAATGAAGGACCATAGGCCTTTTGGTAAAGTCACCCATTTCCTTGGCAATGGCTCCAAACCCTCCCAGAAGGGACCTTTCAGCCCCAGATCCCCAGTAAAGGTGGCATTGTGCCCACAGAGCTGGAATGGAGTCACCTCAATTTAAGTAGGCAGAAAGGGACCTGGACCTGGTGTATTTTATCCAGCCTGTTCCAGTGTTTTACAGCCCTCTCCATGAAGAAATTTTTCCTCATTCCCAACCTCCCCTGGCCCAGCCCGAGGCCGGTTCCCCTTGTCCTGTCCCTGTTCCCTGGAGCACAGCCCGACCCCCCCGGCTGTCCCCTCCTGTCAGGAGTTGTGCACAGCCACAAGGGCCCCCTGAGCCTCCTTTTCTCCAGGCTGCGGCCCTTTCCCAGCTCCCTCAGCCTCCCAAAGAGTCATTCCATCCAGCACCAAGGGGAAGGGACACTCGGGTGGGGTTGGAGTGCCAGATGTGACTCCTGGTGAAGCCCCCCGGTGTATCTGTGCCTCTCCGAGAGTCCCTTCGGGGGGTCCCGGCTGGCTGTGGCACAGCGACAGCGGGGGACACTCTCCCGATCTCCAGGGCAGGCAGGAGGGGGCTCAGGCTCTCGCCTTGGCGGGTGAGGCAGGAACACGACTGCGGTGGAAGAAGGAGTGAACTTCGAATGGAGGGATCAGTCCAGGTTTATTAAGGCAGGGACCCTGAGCACAGCGGGACCTCGCTCCAAAGACAAAGCCCCTGACCATAAAGCACCTTATAAAGGGAGGAGGGAACAAAGATAGGGAGCCAATGGGGAAACATGGGGGTATGGACATTGGGAAGATGGGTCTCTGGGGAGACCAATGGGGGTAACCTGTGGGAGGAACCCCGGTTCCTGAACCAGTCACTCGACGCCCTTCACAGAAGTTTCTAGGGGAAGGGATGGGCTGAGAGTGACGGACAGGACACCAGGGAGGGGTTGAGGGAGGAGGCAGGATGGGCAGAACCACTGAAATAGGGGAGAACTGGGATAAACCAGGGTACAGAACAGTTATAAAAAGGCATATAAAACACAATACAACACCCCGGGACAGCCACTGTCCACCCATCCATGTCCCAGGAATGTGGCGGGCGGAGCAGCGCTCCTGCGCCTCTCCAGGCGCCGCTTTCCGTGTGGAGCTGCAGAGCAGCAGAGACCTCCAGCGGCTGCAGCCGGATCCCATGGCGATGTCCGCACCAAACCCCTCCTCTCGGCTCCCGGGGATGTCCCACAAGCGGCACACGAGCTCGAGGGACCTCTGCGACAGACCAGGGCTGACCCTTGGCATCCCTCACCCTTCTGAGCCGGGTTTTGGGTGGCAAGGCCGTCCCCCCTGGCCTCCAGGCTTGCCAGCACGAGCAGTTTCCCGTGTTTTCTTCTACCCTGCAAGTCACTCCACTGCCAGGACATCCCATCCAGCCCTCCGGAGAGCACATGGACACCCCTCACCAAATGGGGCTATAAAACATTATCTGCCTGTCTGTTCCAGCTGGCTGCAGAGACAAAACTACCAGGAGAAAGAGTGCTCAGAAGTGAGGGGATGCATCTGAAAGAACGGCGAGGATCAGCTCTCCTTGGGAGGTTAGTGGAGAGCTCTGAAGTGCTGGGACAGAGCTCTGATCAGCCACTGCTCTCTTCCTTCCTTGGCAGCCTGAAATACAAAGCCTGAATTGTATTTCCTGCCTGCTGGGCCCCAGAGACTCCCCAAGCTCCACAAAGAACCAAACCAAACCAAGACAAAAACAAAAAAAAAAAAATAACCACCCCGGTTTATAACTCACCAAAGCAGCAGTGAAAATCCCAGCACTGAAGTGTGGCAACAGCAAACCTCACATGAAGCTGCAGCTGCACATCCCAAACCTTCACTGCAGAGCTGGCAGCTGCCTTGGGACATGCACATCACAGCAGGATCCCTGCAGGGCTTTCCTGGGACATACACATGCTTCTCTGACAGCCACAGCTCCCTGGAATCAGCCTGGAGCATCCAGGGAGCAGCAGCTCCTAAGGGTTGCTGTTATAACCTGCCCAGCAATCAGGAATGCAGGGAGAAAGCTGGGAAGCTGCAAGGGGACACAGCTGGGCAAACCACAGCAGCTGTGCCATGAGTAGATCCCTGCAGGAAAAGCTGGGGGGAAAGTTCAGGGCCAGGGCTGGTGAGTCAGGCAGGGAGCCTGGGAAGTGGCTGAGCCAAGCCAACAAGGCTCCAGGGCTGAGATAAAACCCTTTGGCAAAAGCCATGGGAAAGAAAGCTGAAGCTTTCCTAGAAAACTGTTCCAAGCACTCCAATCCTGGCCAAGAGGGTGGGTGTTGAAGGGATGCAGTACTTGCTGTAGGAGAATTAGCAGTGTGTTTGGAGACACAGCCATAATCCCAGTTCTGGAGGGGCAATGGGGACAAGCACCTGCTTTGCCCCATCTCACAGAACCCAAATCCCTGACTGGTTTGGGTTGGAAGGGACTTTAAAGCTCATCTCATTCCACCCCTTGCCCCAGGCAGGGCATCCTCCACCAGACCAAGTTGCTCCAAGACCTACCCAACCCAGCCTGGCCTGGCCATCCTAGCAAGAAAAGCCACAACCACACCAGCTGCAAGCCTTGAAGCCTCTCCTATCCCTTATAAACCCAAAAATCCCTCCTTGCCCAAATATTGTGGCTGCTGCAGACTAAAAACCTGAAGGTGTGATGAGCTGTAGTGATGCCATGTGGAAATGAAGCATCCAACAGACAGGTGGAAGAGTTTTCCCATGGTAAAATCCAAGCAGGGTTTGTCAAGCACTTGTAAAAGCAGGCAGTGCAAAGATCCAGAGGAATCCAGTGTGGCTGGGTTTTAAGGAATGACCTAGTAGGGTTTGGGTTTAACCTTTTAGGAGGGGCCATTAAAAACACAAGGGGAATGTGCTGAAAGACACGCTGGTTCCATCACCACTGAGAACCAGAGGTCTGCAGGAGACATTTAAAGGGGTGTAAAGCAGGAAAGAGGGAAATAAAGCCCTTTTTGAGGGATTGCAGCAGCATCAATGACCACCACCACACCTATGAGGTTTCCACAGGAAGCACCGTTTGGGGTGAGGTGGCTTTAGAGCAGCTCCCACACACCCTGAGGGCAAAGGCACATTGTTCTCACCTCTCCCGTGCAAGTGCCACCAGCTGGCCATTGCCACCGTGGTCCTTGATAAAAAGGACCACTCAAGTGTCCCCTCCCAGCCGTGGGTGCAAGGGGCAGGAGGCAAGGCAGGGAGTGGTCCCTGAGAGGGAAGCTGCTGCTTTGAGGATGGAGTGGAGCATCCATGGAGTGGAGCTGGGACAACCGAGGCAGCACCAAACCTTGTAAGAGAGTTTGCCTGAAAACCCCGTCAACAGGAACTGGGTTTTGGCATCAAACAGGAAAAGGGGGGGCTGCCAAAACACCACCTGACATTTCCTGTCTGGCCTCATCCCTACCCTGGTTTCACCTCTTTACATTTTTTACCTGGCCATGGCATCAGGGGCTCTTTTTGACCTGACCCAGTAACACATCAATATTTATTTTTGCACTGGCTTAAGTACTCATGTGTGTGTATCTATATATGTGTATCTCTATATGTGTGTATCTATATATGTGTATCTATATATGTGTGTATATATATATATATATTTATGTGTATGTATATCTATATATGTGTCTCTCTAGAGATTTTCCCCCTCCTCAAAACAGCAATGTGACAGTCTGGCTGATAAAGAGGAGGGACTGTGTTGAAATAACACAAAGTAAATCCATTTCAACAACCACACATGGGTCACACTCATATTTCCCCCTCCACACACACGTCCCTAAAACAAATCAACAGCAAGAGATTTTTATGTGGATTTATTTTTAATTTTTTTACATTATGTTAGAGTTCAAAAAAAAAAAAAACCCAACAAAATTAATAAATATTAAAAGTTAAAAAGCTCTGAATCTTGTATGTACAAAACTTTATACATCATGGTAACACTGGACAAGGTTACAGCACAGGAACGACTCCATGCACCCACCTGGCTTAGGAGGGTGCAGGGGATCAGAGTCATCATCTCCTCCTGGAGACAGGACCAGAGACAGGACAAAGCCATCCAAGCTCAGCCTGCCTTCAGCTGGAATAAATTCCCCATCCCTGGGAGTGTTCAAGGCCAGGATGGAGCAGCCTGGTCTAGTGGAAGGTGTCCCTGCCCATGGCAGGAGGGCTGGAACTGGATGAGCTTTACATCTCCTTCCAACCCAAACCATTCCAGGATTCCATGAAACACGCAGTGCTGGGTGCCAGCCCTGCAGCATCACCACCCCAGAGCACCCACAGCTGCTGGGGGAGGTTATCACAGCCTGCTTTAGATCTGCCCCACCTCTCAGGTGATCCTGAGGTCAGGATCAGCCCCCCTGCCTGTGGGTGCAAGGAGCTGGGTCAGTGCCCAGCCCCAGCTGCAGGAGTAGCGAGGAACCACTGCAAATATTCCTCAAACAATGAAGCACCAAAGCCTAGGCCAGGACGGGAGGGAGGGGAGCAGCTGGGAATTTTGGAGGAAGGACATCACAGCCCATTTTTGAGGGGAAAGAAGGTCTTTTTGTTCTGCTCCTTGGAGAGCAAACAAAGCGTTATCTTTGGCACAATAAATAAATGCTGGCACTCCCGTGGAGGGGCTGGCAAGGGGCACAGTGGTGGTGGAGGCATTCCAAGGGATGGATACCCCACCCTGGTATCCCCACAGGATCCCCTGTGGGCACCAATACCTGCCTGTCCTGGGTCTGGGTGTTCTACAGGCACCCTCCATGTGCCCACTCCCACGAGGTGTGCCAGTTGTGTGGCTCAGACAGATGGGGGGCTTTGTTCCATGTTTTGGGATGCCCACCTAAGGCCAAAGGGCAGCACCCAGGAGGTCAGGGACCTCCAGCCTCAGGGGCTTTAAGAGGAGTTGGAAAAATGCTCATCCAGCTGTGCCTTGGCAGCAGGAGCGTGTTGGGAAGCTCTGGGGGAGCAATGCAGAGTCCAATGCTTAAAACGTCAGGAATGCAGAGGGGTCTCCATCCATTTCAGTCAAAGCAACAACCTCAGCCTTTGAGGGTCAACCCTTGGTCACAATCCATGCCAGACCAGGAAAATCACCCCAGGCCACCTCACCAGCAAGCCCTGGCTACCTGCAGAGCCTACAAACACTGTCCCTAGGGGTGCCACATCCTGCTCCTTGGATATTAGGGAAGCAGGAGCCTCAGGGCCAGCAGATGCACCCACACCACACATGTGCTCCCAAGGACATTCCATTTTGCAATGCCAAACTGGTCTGTCTGCCAAGCCTTGCCTTCCTGGGACTCCACCTCCCTGTTCCCAAAACTTTCTCCCCCACAGATGCCCACCTTCCCCTGCCACTGCACCCAGAGGTGCCCTAAGTACCAAAACCATGGAAGCCCCCTCAGGGACACCATTTTTGGGAGGTTTTTGAGGCCTGAAACTTGTCAAGGCAAACCCTGTGCCCAGAGCTGGCCCAAGGAGAGGGCAGCCCAAGGCTCCTAAAGTGCTGTGCAAACGTTTAGTACTTGGCAAATAATTTGAAACAGCATTAACCACCCCCTTTCCACCCCTTCCCAAGCAATGAGAGATGCAGATGAATCCTTGTCTCTCTCCTCTCCTTGTAACTGCCCCTAAAATCCACTCCTGGCTTCCCAGTCACTCCCATTTCCCCCTGGAAGCTGCTGCTGCCCCAGAGGCACTGGGGCCATGGGTGCAGGGTGGTGATCCTGGGCATTGGTATCAGCTCAAGGCTAGCCAAGGGCAGTATTGGCTGAAAAAAGTCACCCCCAGGTGACAGGTGTTTTTGACATCAATTTTTGGTCTTTGACCTGTGGTTCTTATTGCTCACTTTGGAATCTCCTGGACCATCTCCTGCCTCCAGGACAGAAGCAGCTCTATGCTTGTCACCTTCCCCCTTCCCTCAGACATGTTTCCCAAACTCTCTACCCCAACAGGGACAGCCCAAAGCAGCAGTTTGGGATTTCTCCACATTTCCCCTCTCCTCACCTCACCACCTCCCTCCAGTTTCCCTGCCCAGATTCCCAGGATGCTCCCATTGCTATCCCCAAGCTCCAGGGCTGAACCACCTCCTGTCCAGCACATCCTGTGTTGCTGCTTGGAGCAGGGGGAAGGAAAATGCAACATTAAAGCCATCCCCCTCCCACATCTTTTTAGCACCTTGGGAGGAAGCAGCCTGTCTACCCTCAATTTTTTTTGCTATTTTCCACCTTTTTTTTTCCACAGTGCTGTCAAAAAGCACCGTGGCATGGCTGGGAGGGTAAGCAGGACCATGAGAAATGAGTGGTTTTCCCAGGAATTTCTGGGTGTGGAGCCAGGTCGTTCCCAAACCTGGCAGTGCCACCCATGAAAACCATCGCTGGAAGTTGGGGGACAGGAAAAGGATGTAGAGAACAGGAGGGAAGAGGGAGAAAGGCTTTCCCTGCCCCACAGTGAGGTGGTCCCAAGCAGGTTACCTGGCCCCCTGGCCCCTTCCCAGCTCCCTGGGGGCTGGCAGCTCCCCTGGAAAAGCACCACTGCTGGATATCCCAGGTGCCAGAGTGGGGTCCCCAGCAGGCTCCCCCCGAGCCGGGGTAGTGGGGTAGGGGAGGAGCACCAGAGCAGGGCTAGGAGTGGTGGTTCCTGGGGGAATGCTGGTGACAGGGGGGGAGCCAGTGGTGGAGGAGGCTTTCTTCCCACAGGATTCGCAGCAGAGCTTGTTGTATCCAGGGATGGAGCAGTAGCGAGCCAGGACCTCCATCTGGCAGAAGATGGACTTGTCCCCAAGGCAAGGCTCCCCTGGAGCAGAAAATAAGGGAGCATTAGGCTACTGCACCTCTCCAATGGGATTCCCAAAGGGAACGAGGTACCCTTTCAGGATGCTGCCTATCCACATAGGAAGTGGGCAAGAGGGACATGGAAAATTAAGCCAAAGTACTGAAGGATTCTGTGCATGGAGAAAAACAGAGAGCAAGGGATGCTCCAAAAACCAAGATGCACCGAGCCCCAGCCATGAAGGACTCCAAGGGGGAAAAACCAGAAGCCATCTCCCTACTTAAAAGAATTCCAAGGTAAAAAGGAAAGGGCATAAAAAAACGGGAGGCAAAAGGAGCCCAACACACAAACTGCAGGACGTCATACACCACAAGGTGGCAATGGAGCAGCTTTGGAGCAGAGGCACCGGGGGTGCGGCAGCGCAGGCTGAAACTCCCCAGGAGCGCTGCTGGGTGCGCTCCCACCTCTGCACTTCCCGCAGGGAGCTGCAGAAGTCCTCGGGAGGGTTATCCTGGGAAGCGCCGCCCTTACACGAGCACTTACTGGAGGAGATCTTGCTCACGGGGTTTTTGGCTCCGTCCTGGGGCACTCGCTGCCCTTTGGTCGTGCCGTGGTCACCGGCATCGGCACTGGCGGTGATGCCGGAGATCTTCCCTGCAGAGAGAGCACCACGATGCCCAGCAGCCACGGGAGGGCACTCAAAATACCTCGGGAGGGTGTTTGGTTTGTTTTAAGGGATCTCCTTAAAAATTAAATCCCCATAGCACCCAGCACTTAAGCCACTCAAGCCCCACCCAAGATAGACTCGAGGGTGCCCATCTCTATCAGCTCATCACAAGTTCAAACTGCCAGAAAACCCAAAAGCAGCCAATGCCAGGGCTAAGAGCAGAGAAGGGAAACATTTTGGCTGGCTTTTAAGTTTTTTTTACGGCCAGCTGCATCAGGGACGTTCAACCCAACCTCATCCGCTGGCATCCCCTGAAGCCGCAACGGGCTGGAGGCATTCATGGGGATTGATCCCCACCAGCACATGCCCCATCCCAGTGCCACCCCACCAGCACATGCCCCATCCCAGTGCCACCTCCTCCTCCTCCTCCCCTCTCCTCTCACCCGGGCAGAGGGCCGCGTGGCAGCCCTGGATGGCCTCCGGCTTGTCACCCTCGCAGCGCGCGCCGCTGTCACTGCCCTTGCACACCACCTGCCGCTGCTGGACGCCTTCCCCGCAGGTCACCGAGCACTGCACCCCAGACAGACAGACAGACAGGCAGTGACGGCATGGGGACAGCCCCCACAGCCCCCCGGGATGTGCTGGTGACTGCTCCTCGGATGGATTTTGCTTTCTGATATGGGGTTTCCCTCCCTGTCTCCCAAACCCCCACACTCTCTGCACAGGGATGCTCTCCCCCCTCTCATTTTTTCTTGTACCCTTATCCCTGGAAATTTTCAAAGCCAGGCTTGGAGCAACCTGGTCTAGTGGAGGGTGACCTGACCAAGGCAAGGGGTTGGAATGAGATGGGCTTTAAGGTCCCTTCCAACCCAAACCATTCCAGGATTCTGTGTAAGCATCACTGTCTCCTGTTCCCTCATCTCCACCAAGGCCAGGTTGGATGAGACTCGGAGCAACCTGGTCTAATGGAAAGTGTCCCTGTCCATGGCAGGGGGGTTGGACTAGATGACCTTTACAGCTCCCTTTTAACCGAACCATTCTAGGATTGTGCTCCATGACCCCTCTAAGCACCTGACCTTCCCACCCACCTCCCGTACCCATCCTCCCGGGGACTTCCTCACCTCGGACCAGGCTCCTGTCCTCCACTGTGCGGGGCAGGGCAGGCGGCCGCAGGGCCGGCGCGTTTCGGGGCGCTGCCCGGGGCAGTATTTGGTGTGCAGGGTGCGGTTGGTGCCGTCCTGCAGGCGCTGCACGCACTGCACCCCCCGCGCCTGCACCCCCAGCTTCCCGCAGGAGCGGCTGCAGGCACCCCACTCCTCAGCCACCCACCTGCCAGCGCGGAAGACGGACAAGGAGAAGGCATTAGAGGCGATGCTTATGCTGGGAAGCGTCCGGAAACGCTCCCAATGCAACCCCAAATTCCTCCCCCCCGAGAGGGATGGGAGCACCTCGGGCCACACAGAGAGGACTTACATGGGCTGGGAGCACTCCTGGAGGTTACAGCGCCTCCGGATTGGCTTCGGCTTCTTGCCGTTGTCACAGAAGTTCCTGTGCACCATCCGGTTGTCGCTTTTCCGACGGCAGCCGTACTTGGTGTACTGGATGCCTGAGGGGGCAGAGCGAGGGCAGTGAGGTGATGGGTGTGGGAGTCCCTCCAGGCTCCCCCAGGTCCTTCTCCTGCATCCCTGCTGCGATAGGCGCTCTCGGATGTCGCCACTCAGGTGGGACCCAAGGTTTGCTAAGGATGCTGATGTGGCTGCTGGACCCTTTCCCAGGCTGCTGTGGAATGCACACAGCTCACGGAAAATGTCCCAGCCCATGGCAGGGGCTTGGTCCAGGTAACCTTTAAAGGTTCCTTCCAACCCAAACCACTCTGATTCCAAGAGCACAAGGTGCTCCCCACGATCTGAGGGTCAGATCCCAGTGGCTGTATGGAAACGAGGCTTTCACCAGCAAACCTCACACCTACTTCTGTGCAAACTTCAGTAGTGGTCATCTTCCAAATCACTGTTTCTTGGCTCAAATCCAGTTAAAAACAGCCAAAGAATTCAAAAATCCTAGCAGGTCCATGAATAGACAGATAAAGGTACACAAACACAATCACGCATGGCTTTTCCGTAAGAAATCCGGCTAAAATGCTCACTTTGAACTGCTTTGCAACAATTTCTCCTTGCCAGAGATGCCCCACGGGGCTCACACACCCTCTACCGCATCCAAGCATCCCCCCCAGCATGCCCTGTAGGCTGTTATGAAGAGGAAGTTACCTCCTCCACACGCCTTGGAGCACTGGGACCAGCTCTTGAGGGCCCACTCGTAGGAATCCATCTCCTCCAGCAGGACATTGTTATTTCCAATCATGGGCAGCAGGTCTTCGTGGATGATGTACCGGTACATGAGGCTGCTCCTCACCTCCTCCTCCTGAGGGATGACCTGCAGGCACAGAGGGAGCAGGGATGATGCTATGGGAAAGGGACCACATGGCAAGTTGGCCTATGCCCAAAACTGGGACACAGGGATGGATGGGAGTACAGACCTGCCGTTCCCTGCATGTCCGGGGAACCCAACCTCTAATTCCTCAATACCAGCATAACTAAAATGGGATTTGGAGTCATAAGCAATTGCTGCAGAGCAAAGTGCAGCTAGACTCAAAAGCAAGTGCCCGAGCAACATGTCCTTGTGCCATTCCCTCACGCAGCTGGTCACCTCTTGCCTTTGGCTGGCTCATTCCCTGGGTTTAATGACATGCCCCACACTCTTCCTCTACCCCCATCCTTCCATCACCTGCCATATCACCTCAGGCCACCTCCCCTGTCTGTGACAGTCATCCCCAAGCCCCCCAGAGCACGTGCCAGCCAGGCTTACCAAAACACTGATGGCCTCGTGCAGGGGACCGCTGGTTTTCAGGCTCTCCTTGCCTTGCTCCACAGTGTATTCCCACTCCAAGCCCATCTCAATGAACACTTGGCTTTTGGCTTCTTGGCCCTTGGCATTCAGGATGAAGTTCCCTGTGGCTTGATTCTTAACAGCTGGAGGAGAAAGGAGATATTTTCAATGTCATTCCCTCTGGTCAATCGCTTTGGAGGATGGGAATGATCTACACAAGACCCTCTTTGGTGGGAATTATGAGGAAAGGGTTGAGAAAGGGTGAAGGGAGAGGTGGATTAGGACATGCTCACCAATGCTGTGAGATGCTGGCTCCATCTCTTCTATCTGAAGGTGCCTTGCTCCAGCTGGGATCTCAAACATCTTCAGAACACCTGAAAGGGAGGGACAAAGGATGGAGGGAAGAGAAAGAGCAGGTTTCCTCCAAGTGGACACATGAATCAAGCTCATGAATCTGCTCCCAAACCCACCCAGCCCTCTCACCTGGCTGCTTGGGGGTCTTGGCCAATGTCCCCTTCACCGTCCGGCAGTGGGAATTGTCCCCCCCGCAGACCCCACACTTGTCATCCTGCTTCAGGGAGCCAACCTCCTTGTCACAGCCGACGTGCTGGCACCCGGGGGACGAGAGGACAAGCCTGGGGTTACGTGCCTGAGGTCCAGCCTGGCATTACAGCCCTGCAGCCCAGCCCAGGGTTACAGCCCTGCGGCCCAGCCCATCGCTCTGCCCTCCCCCTTTGCTGCACACGGGCTTAGTCCCCAGGGACAAAAACCCGTGTCCCCAAGGGGCTGAGCTCTCTCCTGGCCAGGGAAAGGACAGGGACGGCCCCACAAGAGCTCCTCACCACGCACTCGCCCCGGACGCAGACGCTGTAGGGGTCTCGGTAGCTGCAGCGGGTCCCGTCGTGAACAACCTGGTTCATGAACACCACGTCTCCTGTGCCCTCAGACTGGCAGATCAACTCACACTTCTGAGCATCTGTAGCAAAGGGAAAGGGAAGGGGGAGAAAAAGAGAGGTGGGGGGAAAAAGGAGTTGAGGAAATTCATCAGGGTGAGTGAAGACAGAAACTCATCTCAGCTTGTACCCCTGAGCACAGCCACAATTCCAAAGCCCAGGATATTCATGTGGCTGATTTCCCAAAGCCATTTGCAGCTCAAGAGCCTGCACTTTTGTCTGGTACACTCAGGAAATTAGGGGAAGGACAGGACGCGCTACATGAGGCCGCAATGCAAGTTTCTGCTCTGGAAACAGGCTGGGGGAGCTGGGGGTGTTCAGCCTGGAGAACAGAAGGCTCCAGGGAGAACTTAGAGTCCCTTCCAGTGCCTGAAGGGGCTCCAAGAAAGCTGGAGAGGGACTTTGGACAAGGAGAAAGGTGTGACAGGACAAGGGGGAATGGCTTCAAGCTGACAGAAGGCAGGGTTAAATGGGGTATTGGGAAGAAATTCTATATTGTGAGGGTGGTGAGGCACCAGCACAGGTTGCCCAGAGAAGCTGTGGCTGCCCCTGGATCCCTGGAAGTGTTCTTCCAACTGTGAGTAACCTGGTCTAGTGGAAGGTGTCCCTGCCCATGGCTGCAGGGTTGGAATGAGATCACTGTTAAGGTCCCTTCCAACCCAAACCATTCTGTGATTCTGTGATTTTAAAAAGCTGGCTACTTGATTTTGGCTTATTGCACAACAGTTTCCAGCTCAGCCACTGCCCAATATCTGTGCAGCTGGCACAGTCTGCACCCCAGGGTGATGGCCACCAGGGCGGAGTCCCCTGGAGGAATTTGGCTACTGCTCCTTTGCTAGGACCCACCAGCACTCACCATCATGATGCTCGTAGGGAAGCCAGGAATGTTTGCTGTTCTGGTGGGTGTAGTAGGAGTTGCGCTTGGAGCACTGCTGGGCACGGAAGTCCTGGTAGGGCCCCGGGCACTCCTCGGCATTGCACACCTGGTACTCGTAGGTGGCTCCCGGGCACTGGCGCCCTCCATATGCTGGGCTGGAAAACAAACCCAGTGGCTTGTAAGAGTGCTGGAGAGGGGATGGTGTTCAACCCCAGCACAGCTCAGTGCCCGAATACCCAGCACAGATGTCCCCATCCCTGCCAACAAGGGGAAGAGCCAGGAAGCCCCGGCTTGCGGCCACTTCCAGTTGGGGAAAGGGAGGGAGGCAAAGCCCGGACGTACGGCGGGTTGTCGCAGCTCCGGCTGCGGGATCGCACGCCTCCCCCGCAGGTCCTGGAGCACGAGCCAAACTTGGACCAGGAGCTCCAGCTGCCATCCTGGCTGTAAGGCTGCTCCGACGTCTTCCAGATGCAGTGGCCCTTGAAGCACCACTGGAAGGGAGGAGAAGGAATGAGTTCCAGACCTCTTCCAAAGCGCTCAGCACCAGTGGAGAGCCCTCCTGCACCCACAGCACTACAGAAAGGGTAAAGCACGGGAGGAAGGTGCTCTTCATCGTGCCCTCGGACATATCCCCTCCATAGGAAGCAGGACCAGCCCCTACCTTGCCAGGAGAGCACTCAGTGCCGTCCAAGGGCGGCCCCTTCTTGGTCTTGCAGAAGTAGGGGTTGTCTGGGTGGCTGCACCACAGCTGCTTGCAGGGGTCGAAGGTGCGGAACTGGGGAGCACAGAGGAGCTGGGCTGGGACTGCAGCGGTGAGTACCAGCAGGCTGGTGGCAGCCAGGCTGGCTGGGGACCCTGGGGAGGGGGGACAGTGTGGCCATACAGCCCCTACTCACCGCCGTGCACGTCTTGTACCCCACGCCGAAGTCGAAGCGGCACTGCTCGTCCATGGAATAATTAATTCCTGGCAGCTCAGGTAACGTGGGCCACTGGTGCTCAAAGGGGTCATCCAGGAGGCAGTCATAGGAGCTGCAGAGACAGACAGAGGATTTCCTTCCATCACCCCATCCCTTGGCTCCAGGCCACTCTCCAAATTCAGCTACTGAGAAATTTGAATTATTCCAGAATTCCAGAATGGCTTGGGTCGGAATGGTACTTCAAGGCCACAGTGTTCCACCCTCCTACCATGGGCAGGGACACCTTCCACTAGACAAAGGTGCTCCAAGCCCCGTCCAACCTGGCCTTGGACACTTCCAGGGATCCAGAGGCAGCCACAGCCTCTCTGGGCACCCTGTGCAAGGGCCTCACCTCCTTCACAAGAACTTTTTCCTAATATCCCATCTAACCCTACTCTCTGTCAGTGGGAAGCCATTCCCCCTTGCCCGAAGTCCCTCTCCAGCTCTCTTGGAGCCCCTTTAGGCACTGAAAGAGGCTGCAAGGTCTCCCTGGAGCCTTCTCTTCTCCAGGCCAAACACCCCCAGCTCTTCCAGCCTGTCTCCAGAGGCGCTCCAGCCCTGGGAGCACCTTTGGGTACCAGAAGCCACCAGGTGGGGTCTGAAGGGAGAACATGCCCTCCCAGCTGGAAGGGGCGTACTGGATGTAGCGGTTGAGCTCCTGTTTGCTGCAGCGGGACCAGTGGTAGCGGTGGAAGGCGGCCTGGACCAGCGGCGCCATGATGCTCCCCATGCTGGTCTCATCGGCACAGCGGTTGCCCTGGCCGTCGTGCTCCATGCCCAACCTGGTGGAAAATCCCAAGGAATTCACACCTGCAGCAGCAGAGAGCCCCCTTTGCACCACCAGAGCCAGCTCTGCCCCCAGGACTTACACGTGTCCGGTCTCGTGGGCGACGACAAAGGCCGAGGAGAAGCCGTCCTCGTGGTTGAGGGTGCAGCTGCGGAGAGGGTGGCACATCCCTGTCACCGGAGCGTAGCCTGGGGCAAAGACAGGAGGGGAGGACAGAGGAGGAGAGAAGAGAGAAAACCTTTGAGAGAGGAGGGGAAAAAAAATGTAAAATTAAGAAAACCCCCCCTCACAAATACATAACCTGGCTTCACTGCAACAGAAAACAGAGGTGCTGAAGAGGAGGGGCTGCCCAGGTCACTCGGATGGCAGCCCAAGGACCGGCTCACCAGTGCGAGCCAAAAGCCAGCAGAGGTTGCTGTGGGGCTTGCTGGCACCACCGTGTCCTCATGCCAGCACACCTGGGCAGACAGGAGGGCAGAAACAGCACCCACAACACCCTGTCAGCGTGGGTGGCCACTGCCTCCCAGCCCAGGAATGGCATCCCCCGCATTCTTCTTCATTTAAAACAAACAAAGAAGGAAAAAGAGAGAGAAGAAAAGGCGTGAGGCGCTCCCCAGAGTCCTGCCAAAACCACAGCCCTGCTCCCCACGGGGGAGCACCCGCACATGCACCCGCCCCAGCCCCAGCCCCCCAGCCCTCGATCAAGTGCAGTGCAGTGGGGCAGCTGTGGGCAGGAAAACCTTCCCCCGCCCAGGCAGCAACACATCACCTCCATTTTGGTCACTTTTCCTTTCTTTTTCACCTTATTTCTGCCCAATTCAATTAACTTGTTGGCACACTCCAGAATTTACTCCCCAGTGTTTTTTACGTGTGTCTTTTTTTTTTTAAGGCCGACCCTTTTTGGCATCAAGGGATTTAGTGAAGAAAGGACTTACAGGTTAGAGGGGCAAAAGCAGGGCAGGACCATGCTGGATAACCATGCCCTGGGGACTGGGATGCTGGAAGAGGAGAGCTCAGTGAGCCAGGAGTGGGCAGCAGCAGGAGAGGGGTGCAGATGAGCTGAGGGAGGTGCACATCCCTACACCCACCCTGGCCAAACCACGGGGTCCACAGAGCCCCCCATCCTTGTGGGATACTTGATCCAAACCAAGTCACTCCCATAATGGGGTTTAACCGTAGAGTAATAAATCAAGCCCTGGATAAATTGTTTGAGAAGACATTTTTTTACCCCCATGAAATTTTCCACAAGAAAGAATAAAGTTTCTTTATTCTTAATAAAGGATAAAGAATAAAGTGGGAAGCTTTCTCTACAAGGGGAGGGCAAATTTATTTTGTCTAGGATGAAAATTGGATACATTCCCAGCCAAAGAAGCTGTGGATGGGAGATGGGACAAAGGAATACAAAAAGGTGGATGCTCACAAAGGCAGTTTTTTGTAATGAAGACTCCAGTAAGAATTGAAAGGAGTACAAAAGGTTCTCCGAGGGAGAACAATGATGAGAAGCAACTACCTGGAAAATACTTAATTCTGAGCACAAGCATCCTTCAGCCCAAGCCAGAAAACCTCTCTGAGCCACCCTCTGCAGAGGGACAGCAGCTCTACAGCAGCAATTAATCATTTACAACCCATCAGTCCACTGCTTTTCTCTTCAAAGGGCATAACTGGGATAATTTGGTGCCACACTCTGGTCCTTCATTCCACGCATCCCTGAGCTTAACAGGGTGTCGGGGATCCACAAGGACTTTGTTTTGGGGAAAAGAGGCAAGAGCAAGCACACAGTGTTATTATTCCAGCAGCCCAATCAGAGGGAAATTCCCAGTGGATGAAGAGCAACTTGTGCCATGCAGCACAGCCAGGCAAGGACATGAGAACTTCTGCAGAAAGTCTTGGAGATGTGTGACAAGCAGAGAGCCAGATCCGCAGGGAAAAGGGGAAGGAGCTGCTGAAAGGAGCACCCCTTGAGCAGGGATACTCCATTGATCTCACGACTCCTTCCCACCAGGAGGCAGCCTAGGGAGTCTCCCCCTTCTGCCAAAAAAGGTCCTCTCAGCAATGCCCTTGGACACAGTCACTTTGCCAGGAAGGGTCTAGAAAAACGAAACAAAAGCTGGTATTTCATCCGTGTGACTCTGGACAAGGAGACCAAGGCAGGTCACAACCCAAGGTCTGATATTTGGTGGCCACAGGACCACTGGCATACTCAGCAGGGTTTCCAGCTGGGTATCTCCTGAGGTTCATCTCCTGCTGAGGGGGATCCTTCTCAGGGAGGTAATCCAAGTTAGGACAGGCTTCCTTCTCCACTTTTCCTTCCTCCTGTGCACACCAGGAGGACTTGTGCTACAGATCAGGGTGACAATACCCACCCCATTCATGGCATCAAATGGAGCCTCCTGACGGAAATCTGGACCTGGCCACCAACGTGGAAAGGAGGAGATGGGAATTTGGAAGCAGCAGGCTCAGAACGGGGAAAAGTCACCTCTCCTGGTAACACCAAAGCACCTGTTTTCCTAATGGAGCCATGAAACATCAGAAGATTTTCCTGAAATTTTTTATTAGCAAGGCCTCCAACTTCTCAGACCACAGCAGCACAATCTCTGCACCAAGACGGTGAGAGATTCCTGCAGTAAAACTTCCTCTTTGGCCCAGGATTTACTGAATGCTCCCATGTCCAAGAGATAAACCCATATAAAAACCGGTTTTAAAGGTCCTCCAGAGGACAGAATAAATTGATTTACCCCATGGGACTTCCTGTAGTATTTAATCTTTTTTTATCTTATTTTTCTATTTTTAAGGCCTCCTACATCCTAAAATCCAAGGCTGAGCCTCACATCCCTGGGGAGTTGCAGCTCCTTGCTGGGCTGGATCCTTCCTACCTCAGTGGGTCTGGAGGCCTGAGTAATGTTTGCAGCTGCAGCACTGCGTGACTTTCCACCCTTCTGTGCACATCTCCAAAAAATCAGGGTTGGGATCAAGGGGAAGACTGGTAAATTAAATCAAAGAGCAGGAGAATAAATAAAGGTATTTTATCTATACAGGTTAATGCTCTGCATTAATTCTGTGTCTCTTTCTTCTTCATCATGTGAAGAAAAAAAAAAATACCGATTTTTATAACCTTTTTCTGGACCTTGCTGGCCAAGAAACAGACTGTGCTCGCAAGAAAATCCTCTCACCCCTCGCTGGCTTTTCCCCCCAGCAAACTGCACATACCTGATCGAGACAAATACAGTACCTTGCATACCTGCGGGCCCAAAATCTTGCCTGGTGAGGAAGACGGCGTGGTCGTGGTGCTCGGCGTGCTGCGGGTCGGAGCGCTGCTGCGAGTGCGCCCAGCGGCACACCTGCTCCAAGCTCCGCGACGGATTGCCCCGCTCGATCAGGCTGACTGACTGCGGGGAGAACGGAAAATCCACTGCTGGGGACAACGGGAACGGGTGCTGCCCTTCCCCTGGGAGCCAAAGAGGTGTGATCCCAAGTGGGAGATAAGAAGGTGCTGGAGGACTCGCTCGGGAAGCATCGGATCTGAACGGTGAGCTGAGATCTCTCCTGGATTTAAATATCCGCTCCTTATTTTCTACATTGTTCCCTGAACCTGAGAAGTGGCGTAGCTGGACAAAACAGCTGCCTCCAGAGCTGGCTCTGGGGAGGATAAATCATCCCTAACAGAGCCTGGCAGTTCCCATCCTGCTGTATCACCACAGCTCCAAATCCCTTCCCCTCCTCAGAGCAACCTCCAGCCCAGAGCACAAACGTCACTGGGAGGATGCCAAACAGATCGCTGGCTTTCTCAGCTAGAGATGATGTTCCTGGTCCCATGGAAGCCTCCAAAAATGGGCCAGCCTCTATCCTTATCCCTGCTCCTCAGAATCATCCCTGGATCTCCAGGATGTGTTTGGTTTCTGCCAGCCAAGCATATTTCTATAATAAGGAAGATTTTTCCAAGACCTAACCGGTCTTATTTGTGGATCACACACACACACAGACATCACTGTGTTGAGTCATTAACACCCTTGCTAGAACATTTCCTGTGGGACAGGGGCTTGCCCCAAAAAAGTACAGAAAATCACATTGTTTTAAAGAAAAATCTGGCTGCTGTGCTTGAACAAGCCTTAAAAAATAAGTGCAGCTTGAGAAACCACATGAAAACTTCTCAGGAAACCTTCCCACACTTTTCCTGGCCATTCCCAATGGAATGAGAGAGCTACAGGACAGCCAGGGAGTAGAGTCCAGGGGATCCCAACCTCGGCTTCTCCTCACTAATGTCCAGCTCCTCTCAGTGTGGGAAGCCACCTTTACCCCATCGTCTACAGAGCTCTGAGGAAGCCTCTGTGGTTTTCCCCACATCCCAGAGCGAGCACGTAAGAGCAGATCACAGCCACCCACCCACCACCTCCCTGAGGGCCTCACAGGCCAGGGGGCCATCCAGGCCCTCAGCTCCCTAAAACCAGGCTAAAGAGGGTTCAAATTCACCCCTGCTCAGCACAGTTGTCATTCGGGCTCCGACAACTGCCACGTTTTCCCAAGACTGGGCTTACCTAGGTGCTACATAAACATTAGAGCATCTCCTGCTCGCCAGTCCGAGCGCTGGATTTACCTGGCGATATCCCACCATGATCATCCTGACCAGCACGATGTTGATGTGGACGCCCAGCGACTCGTCGTGATAGATTTCATCCACCTGAAGAAGGGAGGGAAATCCAACAGGGAAGAAGTTAAGACCATGCCAGCTCTCAAGCCCCTCCTGTCCTCCGCACTCCCACATTCCACACCTTTCCAGGCTTTCCAAGACCAGGTGCAAAGATCTCATCCCCCTCCTCCCACTGTTGGGAGGTTTTTTTTCATGTTTTCCCACGTGTAACAAGCACAAAGTCAAAAAGCCAAGCTGGAACAAGCCAAATTTTCCCCAGGAATGGCTCAGATGGTCAATGACATCACCCATTTCCATCAAGGGCTGTGTTTCCTCCACCACATTTCTCAATGAGACATTGCCCCTTTGGAATATGAATCCTTCTAAGGGATGGAAATGCTCCAGACTCCAGCATCCAAGGGAAAAATGGCTTTTTGATACAATCCTTTGCCTCTCCCCAAAGCCAGGGCTTTCCTCAGTTGCATCAGTGAGTCAAACCTGACCTGTGGCTCCAGAAATCCCAGGAGAAGGTGATACAATGAAGAGAACAGGGAGGGCTCATGAGTCAATGAGATTTGTACCATCCTCGGCTATTAAAAGCGACCTTGCAAAGGAAATAACCAGCTACAACCTCTTCCTCCTGTGTTTCCAGGATGAATAAACAAATTCTAGTCCTAAATGCTACCAAGGGAGTAGGACACCCAGATGGGAAATGTCTCTGAGAGCTGAGCCCAGTGACATGGAGAGAGGCAGGGAGTGGGCAACCACACACCCACGTGAGACCCTGCACCTCCTGCAAAACATAGCCCAGGGAAGAAAAACACCCTGATTTTTGAGAATGGGGCTTTCTTTTTCCCAAAAAGCCTCTCAAATGGAACAGTTCCACAAATGGGGGTTCACTGCAGAAGTCAAAGAGACCGAATTAAGACAATTTTTAATACTGAGTAGAATTCATGTTTTAATTAAAATATACTTTTTCAGCTTTACCCAAGGGGGGACAATTTGCCTCAGGTCTATCATAGCCTTCCAGACTAGATGAGGGTTATAAAGCCAGATTTATGGAGCTTTCCTATTTTGTCCTCCATTCCTTTGGGGTTTTTCAATTTTACATCAAGGATTGGGTGACAACTACCCTTTTACTGCTGCCCAAGTCCATGTCAGCCACTCCCCAGTGTTTTACAAGCCCTCCCCCCCCAATTTCCAGCCTGGGATTCCATTTGAAATACCCACTCAGGCCAGTTTTAAACCCAAAAACCCAGTGTTAACCTTTTCCCCATGACAACCAATATTCCCATGGGGTGCCTCCGAGCCATGCAGAGAGGTAATGCAGATCCTGAGCCTTGAATGCAGCAAAATCGATTATAAAAAATTAAAATCAATCAATAAACAGCCAGTCCATCCCCATTAACACATCCCTTTGGATGCAGAAGCTGCGAGAGCCGTGGGGTATTTCATCCATCAGTGTGGAAAGATAACACAGGTCAACCCACCCTCAGCTCATCCCTGCTTTCTGTGAGTGGGATGCTCCTTCATCCTCCCCCTTTTGTAAGAATAATGAGAATATGATGGACTTTTTCTGATCCCAACCCTAATTTTTTGGAGATGTGCACAGAAGGGTGGAAAGTCACGCAGTGCTGCAGCTGCAAACATTACTCAGGCCTCCAGACCCACTGAGGTAGGAAGGATCCAGCCCAGCAAGGAGCTGCAACTCCCCAGGGATGTCAGGCTCAGCCTTGGGTTTTAGGATGTAGGAGGCTTTGGCATCCCAGAGAAATCCCATGTCATAAGTATTATTCCAAGATGGGATTTAATTCCATAAACCTTCCTTATAAAGCAGTGCTAAATCCCACTCTCCTGCAGCTCACAGGGACCTGGTACTCCCTCAGTATGGTACCTCATTTCAGCCCTCCCTGGTACTCCATTTCAGCCTCTGAAATGAAGAGTTAACCCAAAGCTCAGCCCCTGTTTAGTCCAGGGTTTAGGCTGGACTAACCAGTACAAGCTCAGCAGTGACCTTTAGGGTTAATTCAGAAAGCAGATGTGGAACCAGACTGCCCAAGGCTACAGACTTCCCTTCACAGGCAGATATAAATAATTGATTGAAGGGGGGAAAAAGAATTACATCAAAAGGGCTTGGTGCTGGCTGCTGAGAGGGCTGTGACCCTGCAGGCCCCAAGTTTTGGGGCAGGGGGGGAACATCAGCAGGGCCAGCTTCCCCCAAGTGCTCCAGTGCCTGTGGAAGAAGTGGGGATGGAACTGGAGGGGCTGAGCACCACCTTGGAAATGGAAATTCACCTGGAGAGCAGTTTACAGGCTTGGCACAACTCCCCCTGCCCTCTGCAGATGCCATTAAGCAAGTCAGTGTCTTCAGAGAAACCCCTTCCCCCAAAAATACCTGTTCAGTAAAGGGCTCCAGTAAAAAATACCGATTTTTAATAACCCACATCCCTGAAGCCACGGGATAAAGACCTTCTTATCCTTCTCATCCATGCTCAGCCTGTTTCCCACCGACACCTGGCAAGAAATGCTCTCCTCTTTCATTTAAAATGGAATTTTCCCACCTGTAAACAGCCCAGCCCTTAAGGCTCGCTGTGAGTAAAGGGCAAACCAGCAGGAATGAGCACCCCACAGGAGTCCCCCCAACCCTGAACACCGAGGAGGCAGTGGCACTGCTTTTAAATGTGAGGAACTCTACAACCTGGGAGCAGGGCAGGCTGCTTCCCTAAATCCCTGCAAACCTCTGGCCAGCCCCAAGTCTGCAGCCCCAGACGTGAGATCCCGACAGCAAAACCGCACTGGAAATGAGGTCTAGACCTCGCTGTTCTTCAGGGAAGGAAAACAAAGGGAGAGACACGAGAAGAATTTGCCAAACCAGCAGAATAGCTGACATTTCAAAACGCTGGGATCGCTTGCTCGGAACAGCCAAGTCATCTTTAAACTCCTTTCTTTTATTCCCTCACTCAGTTTTTATGCTGGTGGATTCACCCTGAGCCTCTTTGCCGGGGCTGGGGGGGTTAGGAAGGGAGGGGAAAGTCCCCTTCATCACATTTTTGGGCTTGCATAACGCATAATGTCACTTCAGTGAGGGATGACCCACATTATCTCTGGGGGGGAACAGAGGAAGGGTAGAATTGTTCTGCAGGGCAAGACCAGATTTTATCAGAGCTCTCCACAGAATGTTGTCCCAAAAAAATAGCAACAAACACATAAGCTAATACAGAGGGTAAGGAAAAGTGCATGGACACATGAGAGACATCAGAGGTATTTTTGTTGTTATCAGTTAGCAAGGAAGTGGTTCATAAACCCCTCACCTAAGAAAAAAGCACATTAAAATTAAAGCTGAAGGTTTTTGTTCCCAAACCTTCTCTTCTGTGGGGTCTCAGTAGCACTCTTTGTTGCTCTGCCCTTGGAAACAATAATTTCAGCTGGATCCAGGCAAGTCCCAGCCTGGAGAGGGCTCTGACTCATGGAGTTTCCCTAGTAACACGAAACAATGGGAAAACACCAAGTACCTTTGCATCCTTAACCAAATCATGGGCAGTATCGGACAAAAGCCCAGGAACCCATTTGAGGCCAGGGCCAGGTTTCACACAGCCATAGCTTGGTTTCTCCCTTCCAAGTGGAGCCACCCCCTGATTTGAAAGGATCAGGGATGAGCAGTGGGAAGTCTGGCAGAGAAAACCAAGAAGCCCAACTCCCTGAAGGCAAGAGACTGCAAAGCAGAGCCAAGCACTGAGTATTTCCTCTCCTCTTCCTTTTCTGGGGTGCTGGATCCCCTCCTGGTTCCCAGCCCTTGATCTCAGCAGCCACCATGGCTGGGGGATCCTAATTTTCCTTCTGTAACATCACAATCCCTGCCACAGGCAGCAAGTGAGAGAGGGGAATGGCTTTCCAGAGCCACCACATCACCAAACATTCGTCCCAAGAGCACAACAGACCGGTTTTGGTTAGGTGGACACAGCAACGCTCAGCAGCTGATGGCAGAGGGGGAGTTGTGCCTTTCCCATCGCTCCAACCTGACCCCAAATTCCTGGCCAGCATCCGAGCCAAGAAGGGATGGGTAGGCTGGGAATGCAGGCTGGGAGCTAGCAGGGAAGGCAGCCTGCCTGCAGGGAAGCTCTTAGGTGCACAAAAGGAGCAGTCATCCTCATGTCAGCTCCCCGGGATGGACACAGTGCCCTTCACTGAAAAGCATCCACATCTCTGGCAGTGAAATAAGGGCTGTGGGGTTTGCTTCTTTTCAAAAAACACCTCCTCCGTGACAAATCATTTATCACCGAGCTTCAGCCGACACAGAGTTCCTAATAAAGGGTTTTGTGTCTTGGGAAGAGCCCCGGGACCCTACCTACAGCAGTGCTGGGAAGGGATATGTGCTCCCTCGGTACTCAGTGGAGACCTCAGGAAAAGCCAGGAAAGTTTGTCACTACTTCCCAACTCACTGCCCCCTTTCCTTGGGCTACTTCTTGAGAGGAGAGCTCCTAGACAGGAGAAGTTTCCCAGTCGGCTCCCTGATGTACTCCAGCCCAGCTCCTTAAGTCCTTCCCTCGTTAGAGGGCTGGCCAAGCCTCTTATCCTTCTTCCCTTTGCCTCCAGCTAATGGGATTAATGTTCAGCTGTGTGGTCCTAGCAGGCTCCACCCCGCCAGCCCCCCGGCATCCTCCTCTCTCCCTCCCTCTGCCACCCAGGCCAGAAAGCAGGACTCTCTTTTTTTCTGCTGAATCGGGTGTTTTAAGGCAATCTGAGCCGGTAAGGAAACGAGGAGGCGCCAAGGGAAGAGGAGGCGGACGGAGGTCACAGCAAAGCTGGAAAGAAAACGCACTAAAAAACAGAAAGAAAGAAGGGGAAGGGGTGGGGGGGAGGAGAATATATAGAAGGAAATAATACTTGGGGGGAAGTATTTGTTGCCTGTATTATGCTGGGGTTTTCCCCCCTTCATTAAAGTCTCCAGCGCCGCCTTTAATTGAATAGGCAGCGGGTCCTCCCTTCTCCCAGCGCAGCATCCCGCGCATTCACTCCCTGAAAAGTCCTGCCCGCGGGGTAGGAACCATGAAATGCGCCTGAAAACCGAGCTTTTGATTAGAGCTGACAATCCCCGGGCGCTCAAACTGTCCATCCTGGCCCCCCCTTCCCACCATCTCCGACCCCCTTAACGTGGGAAGAGTCAGAGGGCAGAGCAGGGAACCCTGTGGCTTCCCCCTGGCCGGAAGATTTAATACAGCAAGGGGAGAAATGTTCAGAAAGTGAATTTAAGTGATGCTGAGAGCATCAGACAACAGGCATCAGGATAGCGTGCCAGAGAAAAAAACATTGTGATGAAGGTGTTTGCTTCATCAACAACTTCCCTATTCAGGACCAGCCACTTCACTCATCCTTCACCCCATCACCCTCTAATCCCACAAATCCTCCCCCCCCATGTTGATAATTTCCCCTTCGTTGCCGGCCATATGGCAGAAATAATGCCCAAACCAGCCATCAAGCACCCAAAAGCATCTTTATAACTTGGCCATTCCAGAGCTGATTGAGCCTTTTGTACATTTTCCACCACTGTGTCAAAGAACACTTAAAGAAAAAATAATAAATAGAGGTGAGGATACAGCATGGAAAACTGAAACAAAACTGGGAGAGAGAAAGAGATCCTTGAGCATAGACCTTATTTGCAGACATTCAGGTGCTGGAGGAGCAAACCTCTCTCAATATGACTGGATGAACAAATATTGATCCTTCTACATCTCTCAGGACTCGAGGAATATGGATGTTTTTATCTTAGAAAGGAATGAAAAGGGGTGTAGGGAACCAGCACAGGCTGCCCCGTGCCTCAGAGTGAGGAAAGGTGCAGGAACTGTAAAGCTGCTCTAAACTCCTTTTCAAACATAACCTGACTGGTTATCCAGGTGGACAGGTTTCCAAAAAGCTCCTGAAAAGCTCTAAAAATATTTCCTCTACCACCAAATAGTATTCAGAATAAATCATGAACATCGTAATTGCAAAACAAATTACAGATACCGTAATTTCTAACTAAGTAAGCCACGACCATTCTCTTTTCTAGCATTTGCTGAGACTTCAGCAACGAGGAGGGAACGGTCTCAGCCAGGAGAAATTTTTGGACTCAGGTGACAGACAGTGACAGCACCAACGTGCCAGAAGCTGCCACTGGCAAGGGGAAGGTGATGGAGACGAACATCAAAGGGCTCTGCTTTCCATCCCTCCAATTCCCACAGCAACTAAACGCCAGAGCTGGCTGTGTGAAGGCACAGCCCTTCCTAGAGCACTGCTCCCCCCTCCCCAACCCATTTCTTTTCCCAGGATAACAGATTTGCAGCATCAGAAGAGCACTAAACCCAGGGAAGGGTGGGATCCACATCCCCCAGAGCCGAGCCTTACTATGTTCATGAGGGTGAGGACATAGTTCTGGACGTGCTCCTTGCCATGGAAGCGCACGACTGAGTCATCCACGGCCAGCAGCACCTCGATGTTGTAGTCATCCTTCCTGGCATGGCGCCGCTTGCGCTCCGCGTCCCCCAGCCGCTCCGTCATCAGCTCCAGGGAATTCGGGAGCTCCCCCACCTGCAGGCCAGGTACTGGGCAGGAAAAGAAAGAGCCATTGAGGTGATCTGACACCACAGTGACGCTGCACAGAAGTAGAAATTCAGTGGGGAAAATAGATACGAGGTTTAACTCTAACAGGATATTGAGCTCCGGCTGGTTACTGGTCCAGCTCGCTGTGTGGTGGGGAAATGGCTCTGAATTGTGAAGACCAGCACTGAAAGGCATGTTAATGATTGGACTCGAGAGCCTTAAAGGTTTTTTCCATACTAAATGATTCTATGATCTGTGAAAAAGTCAAATCAAGGCCACATTTTGTAGAATCATCGTAGAATGGTTTGGGTTGGAAGGGACGTTGGAGCTCATCCTGTTCCACCCCCTGCCATGGGCAGGGACAGCTTCCACTAGACCAGGTTGCTCCAAGCCCCATCCAACCTGGCCTTGGACACTTCCAGGGATGAGGCAGCCACAGCTGCTCTGGGCAACAACTTCCTGCCTCAACACTCTCACAACGCAGGTAATCAAAGCAAGGCTGCAGCACCTCCAGCCCAGCATTTTATTTCCTTCTTCTTGACTTTAGCAGTTAAACGGAGATGTACAAGGGCTCGTGGAAGGAGAAATCTTCTCCCCAGGTGAAATATTTATTACCAATTGCTGGGAAAGACTGGATTCCAGCAGCCCCTACCTTCAGGATGGAGGTCGTGGCGTGGCTCGGTGCCATCCTGCCGGATGGCTGAGCGCCGATAGACCACGTGGGCCCTCCCGTGCTCCTCTGTGTCCTGCTGGCCCCTCTCCAGGGGCTCGATGAAAAACTCGTTGCTGTTGGTCCGAATCAGGCCAGCCTGGACTCCACAAACAAACAAGGAAAAAGGGGGGAAAAGGGGTGTGGTTTTATATAAGTGTAGGGGGACATACACACTCGGTATACTCGTTAAAGATTGATGCAGAGCACACACAAAGGGGAAAGGCATCCCAAATGATCTTGTTTTGATCCTACTCCATGACACCGGGATGGTTCTAATACCATGTTCATCTATGACAATCCTCAATTTCTCCTGTAGATGGGAAAAAAATTTAAAAGGGAAGAGAAAAGCAACCAACAAAAAACACCACTCAACCTGGCTGCAATTCAATTTGTGTCTTTATATGGCTACAAAACTCTGTTCTGTCTCATCCATGACTAGTGCTGGACCCTGAACTCAGGGATACAAGGCTGAAGGGGCTCCCAAGACACTCCTGAGCCTCCCTGAATCCTCCCCATTCCATTCCTGCAGTGCCTTTAGGATATCTGCCATTTCACTGACAAGATGGGCTGCAACAAGAAGAAGGAAAGAGAAACCATTCTCTCTGCCCCATGAAGTACTTGAAAATTAACACAGGGGAATCCCATTGGAGCAGAAGCTGGAAAGCATTACAACTCCAGCTCCCAAACACAGGGAAGATGAATGACAGGGCAAACATCGCTGGAAATGTTGTCCTGGCTACCGACCTGCTCCTAATTAACACCAAGCTCCCACCAAATCCCCCTTACATCAGCCTGAACGCTCACACCCCGCAGAGCCGGCCGGCTCAGACCTCGGGCAAGGAAAAGGATCACCAGGATTTGGCTTCTCTCCCACGGGCAGCCCCCCCAGCTCGGCATTTTTCCCAGCCCCCTCCACGGCGCACGCGTGCGTTCCTTCCTCCGGCGCTGCCCGCTGTTGAAGAGCTGCCTGGAAAGCACCAGCAGAACACATGGATCTGCTCTTGGAGCAAAGCCTTCAGCAGCCTGGACCTACTGGAGTCCCCGTAAGGGTGTTGGGGTGTTGGAATGGTTTTCATCAAATAAAATAAAATGAAAGTAAAATATATACAGAGATGTATTTTGGACAGAGGCTGGGGCTCTTCCAAACCCGCCGGGATCTTTGGGTCCCCTTCGTGTTCACGTCCCATTGGATTCATCAGGCAACGGCCAACCTGGCTCTGTTGGATTCCACCAAATTTCCTGCTCCACTTGGGTTTTATTAACTGCTTAACTCCGCTACAAAATGGGGTTTTGGCTGGTTTTGTTTTACCTCCTTCCTGAGGAACCCAAGTCCTTGCCTGACACACATATCTCAGGTTCTTCCCACAGGAGACATCCAGGTCAAACCAGAGCAGCCAGGGATTGTGCCCCCACCCTCAGCCAAGGAGATGAAGAACACAGCCAGGTTTAACCAGGGGCACCAGGCAGGGTGGTGGTGATGAGACAAGAGAACAAGCCAGGGAGTTAAACCACTAGTCAGGTTCGGTGATGCCTGGGCGAGGCCATGATGATGGGCCAGGGCACAGAATCACAGAATGCTTTAGTTTGGAAAAGCTCTCCAAGATCATTGAGTCCAACCATCGACCCAGCACTGCCAAGGCCACCACAAAACCACATCCCCGAGTGCCACATTTATACATTTTTTCAATCCCTCCAGCAATGGGGAACACAAGCCTGTGCCAGGGCCTGACAACCCCTTCCATGAAGAAATTCTCCTAATTTCCAGTTCCAAAACATTGCTCTTTATTATAAAATAAGAGAAGGAGCAGAAGCAGCCCCTGCCCCAGAAGAAGCTCTTCTGGGACACCACTACCCCCTCCCAGCCCTGCCACGGGGTGTTTCATTTGGGACCAGGCACCCCAAAGCCGGTTTATGGCTTTAGGGCCAAAGCCGGGACTTGCTGAGTCAGGTGGCCGGAGGAAAGCCGTGCCGCCGCGCCGGGGCAAGGCTGGATTAAAACGTGAAAGAGCCTGGTCCCAAGCCACAGCCCACTTGGGTTTGAGCTGCTCTACAGCTCGTGACTAATTATATCTGGCTCAAGGAATAAAGCAGCCCAGACTTTCTCCCAAAGGCGGGATGCAAGGCGCCGCCGACGCCGGGGACGACCGACGGCAGAGGGGATAACGTGGGGATTTTTGTGTCCATCTGATCAGAGCAGCCCAAGAAATGAAACAGAAGCTGCAGCGGTCACCTTGGCATTCACAAAAATCAATTTAAAAAGCAAAACAACCCAAAAACCACCATTGCAAGAAGCATGCACCAACCTGCTCACTCACAAAGAGGAGCAGCTCAGGTCGTATTTCAACGTTTTGGGAGGGTTGTAACAGTAGAGAAGCAGCAGAAAAGGTCAGATGCTACCAAAGAAGCCCCACTCATCTTTTCTTGGGCTTTTTCCAAGAGTTCAATCCCATCCTCAGTGATCAATTAGCCGTATGCTTCCTACCCTTGATTTTAATTTGGTTTAATAATACCAAATCAAATTAAATCAATTGGCAGGACTACTACCACTGCTTTTTCTAACATGAGATGCTGTCTGCAGCTCTCAGTGAAGGTACTCCCCAAGTGGAAAATGGCCCTTTAAAGAGAATTCCACTGGAAAGAGGGAAAACATACACCAAACTCACTCCTGCCAGCTCATAGAGGGTGAAGTGTCTTCTCTAGCTCTCCTGTGCCTCCCCAGGCTAAGGGAGAGATGAACTCCTGCCTCACTAAGGGGGACTCCCCAGGACCCTAAGTAAGAAACTCCCCCTCCACTGCTCGGTAAAAAGCTCCAACTCCCACAGGAATTCAGGAAATTCTGACACTTAACACAGCTGAGATGTGGAAAAATTCATAAAGCTGCTGCATTCAACCAGGGAAGCTAACAGGAGGGGGAAATCCAGCTGCGTGCACAGTATGTATTTTTCCTGTAAGATTCACACAATTTGGACAAAAAGTCCTAGAAAATCAGGCAGTGTGAATACAGACACCACGGATAACAGCACTCCCCTTCCATCCAGAGGGCATCAGGCACGGTCCAGAGGTGCTCCATCACTATTTTCATGCCTCTCTGCTGCACAGGCTTTGCAGCCCCTCAAACACAACACTTTGCCTTCCTTTACTCCTTTTCCCTGCTCTTCGTGCTGAGGTGAGAGGTTTTTGTGGTGGCTACAGACCAGGCTTTGCCAGGTGACTTGAACCAGGCCTCAAATGTAGCTCCTGGTGAAGTGAAGACATGAAGACACGCTCAGCACTAAATAATTAATTGGGTTTTCAGCCCAAACAGGGCCTGGTTTGCATCTCGCTGGCAAAACTTGGGATTATCACCTGGGAGAAAAGCCCTCATACTCATATAACGCCCACACCAGCTGAGGCCAGTGGGGTCTATGTGACCAAAGGGACATCTCGCACCCTTTTGCTCCCCAAAATTAACCCTACAGCTCAGGAACTGCAGGGACAATCCTGGAAGACCAAGCCACACTTTTTTCAGTGGGGCATCATTTTGGGAGGCTATTTCTCCCTCTGTTCCCTATCAATTACTGTTTCTGAGGGCTTTTGTGTTCTGCTTATCTGCTGCCACCCGTCTGAAGCAAGCCAGGGCTACGGGGATGGAAAACGCTGGCTCTACAGTTTGCAGCACTACAGCAAATCACCCCAGGGAAAAGCCAGGCACACAAACACGGTGTCTGTGGGTGATAATCCTTCACCCATCCCTGCAACCAGCAAAGCAGGAAGGAAGCAAGGTCGACCACAAGCTGCTAAAGCCAGCGGGGGAAAAATCTGGGATGCCTCCACTGCAGCGAGACGTGTCTGCCGGCGGAGATTTCTGCCGAACGCGACTTTACCAGTCAGGAATTTGGTGGCTTAGATCAGCTTTGAAATTATGTTATGGGCGACAGCACCTTCCCACCCTGGTACGAGACACCCTTGCAAAAAAATGAAAGGCCAGATTCTCACGCGTGGATGCCCGCAGCGAGTGACAGCCATGGAAGGTGCCACGGCTTCGGCATCTGGGAAAAGGATCGGCTCGCTTACATGGCTAAATATGGATTTAGGAAAGACTTTGGGTGGACTCTCTTTTTCAAGAGCTGGGTTTGGGTTTTGGGGTTTTTTTTCTTCCTCTCCTCCACTCCCCCCCTGTTATTTATAATCTCGGTCTCGGTTTATACACGGCCTAATCTCTTTGTGTACACAGCCCTCATCCGCAGCATCCCGGAGCGCTTCCTCTGGCCAAGAACCGGCGGCCAAGCGCGGCCCCGCGCCTCCCACGCGCGCTATACCGGGATGCAAAAGCCACAGTCCCCTTCCGAAGCTCGTGGGCAACTTCCAGCAAAAGCCCACAGGAATTCCAGGGTCCTTGCTTGTGGAGGAGTTTCCTCCAGCCCACCAGCAACATTCCTAATCACGTACATCCCTCCCAGATGCTCCGCTGCTTCTCTGACGGGGTCATCAACATCATCCTCCCATCCCATCCACACCTAGAACCAGGTTTTGGTTCCGTTTCTTGTTCCATTTCCTAAATCGAGCTCTTTTCACTGCGTTTTGGGAGTACTTTTGATCTCCCCACTCCTCCAAAGAGGGTGGATCCTGAGCAGATTGAAGATGTCAGACTCACTTAAGCCAGAGGGCCATACAGCCAGAAAACCCATGGAAAAGAGAAATCAACTGTGACGCTGGGTCTATCACAAGGGCAAGGGAGCCGAGCACCTGCTTGTCCCCTCAGCCTCGTGTCCTTCACCCAGCCACGGGAAGTTCCTGGTTGAAGCCAGGATATTGATTTGTTGGCCAACGAGCAATAAATTCATTGCAGGAAATAGAAAAAAAAAATCAAAAATCCTTATCCTGGGGGAAAAGCCACTTCTTCCTTTACATGGGCTTAAAAGGGTGGGCTTGGGGTACCACGGGTGGCAGGATATGGCTGCATAAATCCACATGGAAAAGCATTCTGTGGTACAAGCTACACCCTACATGTACTGTGGTACATCCTACGTCCCAGCTGGAACAAGGGCAAAAAGAACGGCAACCAACAAGATGTGCAAGGGGCTGCGATGGGAAAACTTGGGGCTAAGGCCTAGGAAAGCCTAGAAAAGCTAAACTAAAGCCTGCTTGGGAATGACACTAACAATAGAGTGGGCTCTGGGGAAGGAAATTCCCCAAAGCTGTGCCACAGCAGGACGTGGATCAGCTGCTGATGGCCTCCAGCATCCTTTAGCTCGTGATGCCAAAGGGAATGAGCTCTGCCACGGAACCTGCACGCCTCAAACCCTGCTCTCTGCTCCCGACTCAGCACTATTTGCTGGGTCTAGAGGAAATGCCTTTAAAGCTTTCAAGTCTGTCCCAGCGCACTCTGTATCCCAGAGAAATGTCTGCTAGTCCACAGCCTCAGCCCATTCCTGAAAGGATGCTTCAAAATGTGTGGATTACGTGCTAAAAAAATTTCATTCCCATATGTAGGCGAAATACGTATTTCTAGCTGTGCTGCCCTATCATTTCTGCTTGTACAGTAGCACCAGGCACTGTATAAAAAGAAAGGAATGCCAAATTGTTTGTGCTGGTGGCCAAAACTGGCTTAAGGAGCTCCCAGAATAAAGCAACTAAAAAAGAAATATATTTTTAAAAATTTTTTAAAAAGGCACAAAAGAAGGCATTTCTTCCAACACAGCAGTAACTTTAAGTGGTACCAGGAGAAAACAGCAAACTGTGGCACCTAAAACAAGATTTAAATTGGCTCAAAGGAAATCTGAAGGGCAACGGGCCAAGGGTATTAAAAAATAAGCGCTTCCCCAAGCGTATCAAAGGTAGGGAACCCACAGGCAGAGCAGATGCTGGGGATAATGAGGTAACAGAGCCATTTAAAGGAATTAAAGCTCTGTAGCAGCAAGTTACTGATGCTGAACTGTGCTCAGAAAGCCAAGAGCCTCTGAGCCCCTGAGTGATTAGGGAAAAAAAAAAAAAAGAAAAATATATTCTCCTACAAAAAGATGCTGGGTGGGAGCCAGACTAACAGTGATTTCAGGAGGTGCTCAAGCTCACACAGCATCATTCAAGAGGTGGGAAACACAGAGGAAAAGTTCCAAGGTAAAACATGGGTGGGCAAGGATGGAACAGCATCACCATGAGTGTGGGTCCCCGTCCCACAGGCTGGGCACAGCCCATGGAGGTAACAGCATCTGGGCAGGAGGCAGGTCAGGCACAGGACTGGCAATTCTTCCAAGCCATTTAAATAAATATTGGTGCACAGACCACCCTGATGGAGCAGGTAGGTAACGCCCAGGGCCACATGGGGAAAGGGGACCTGCTGCTGTCAAGGCCTAAAGGGCAACTCGTGGCACAGACACTTAAAGCATCACCAAAAATCGGGTTTCAGGACACCACGATTCATCTCTTAAAAGGAAACCACACCAAAACACAGGCAGCACACACAAAGCACCTGTGGTGGTTTTGCATGGGAGGCGTTTAGGGAAGGGATAATTTTACATTTTGTTTCTTTACATTGTCAGTGAGAAGAAAAGTATTCTGAAGGTTTTGTTCTGATTTTTATTACTCTTTCCTTTGGTTACTGTTGATAAATTCTCCTTTATACCCTTTTAAAGTTTCGAGTCTACTTTACCTTTCTCCTAATTCTACCTCGCAGCAAAAAGTAACTACACTAGCGCTTATCCAACACTAAAACCCACCACACTCATTAATACGCTAACCAGAAAATCTCAAAATTAGCAAAATCTCAAATTAACAAACCAAAGTCACTCCAGCATCCCACCAGCCTCCAGCTTACCAGCCCATCGCAGTTACTGATGGCCACGGCAGCTCCAGGCATCCCGGAGATGTCACCGGTGAAGAGGCACCGCTGCTGGAGAGGCTCCCGGAAAAGCACCTCAAAATCCTCCTGCCACTCTGCCACGGCTCCCGGTGGCACCAGCCGGCGGTTGGGCCTCAGCCGGAGGTGCAGCTCCTTCCCAAACACCGTGACGTTGAAGTAGAGCAAGCGGCGCTGGGGGGGCTCCTGCGGGGGGCTGCGGGGGACGCGGCGGCGGGACAGGGACGGCACCGGGGGACAGGCGGGCTGGCCGAGCCCCGCCGCCGCCTCGCCGGACACCACGTGCGACAGGAAGCGCCCCCGGCAGTCGCTGCTGAAGGGGACGATCACTCCATACTCGCTGAGTTTGCCGGACAGGAGGAGCTCTGCGGAGACAGCAGCGAGGGAAAGGGCCGTGGGCACGGAGCATCGCGCCCGGGCGCCGGGACCCAAGCGGGGCAGCCTTTGGCGAGCA
>WBNO01025698.1:33433-71967 GCA_013400575.1 Peucedramus taeniatus | reverse complement strand
TTGAAGATGCCCCATCCCTGGAAGTGTCCAAGGCCAGGTTGGATGGGGCTTGGAGGAACCTGGGATAGTGGAAGGTGCCCCTGGCCATGGCAGGAGGTTGAAAAAAAAAAGTTTTAAGGTCCCTTCCAACCCAAACCATTCCATGATCCCATTTAATTTTTCTTTCTTCCCTCCCCTCCTGTTTTTAGGGGGAAACAGACGGAAGGAGGTGTTGGCCTTGCTCCTGGATGCCATCTTGCTGGCTCTTCAAGGAAAACCCACAAGCCTTGGGTTTTCCAAAGGGCATCACTGCAGCTCCAGAGCTGGGACCTCACAGTTCAATATGTGCTGTGCTTCCTCAGGCTCCTCCTCCTCACCACCCTGACAAGAGGCAAATAAATCCAGTACTCCCCTAAAAAAACTCAGCAAATCCAGCACCGTGCTAAAAGGGCTTCCCACATCACAGAACCATGGAATGGTTTGGGTTGGAAGTGACTTTCAAGATCATCTCACTCCACCTCTTTGCCATGAGCAGGGGCACCTTCCACTGTCCCAGGCTGCTCCAAGCCCTGTCCAGCCTGGCCCTGGACACTGCCAGGGATGGGGCTTCCATCAGCACAGAGGAACAAACTTCTGGCACTGTTTCCATTTGCTGTGTCCAGCTAATTTTTCCTTCTGGACAGGTCTCCAAGGCCAGCTCCAGGGAAGGGGCTGTGCTGCAAAAATCCTGACACCGGTTGTGCTGGTTGTGCTGGGATGATGCTGCCGTGGGGCCCAGCAGCTCTTCGGGTTGCACTGAGCAACCCAAAACCTTTTCCAAGAGGTAATTCCTGCCTTGAGGAACTTGTCATCCAAGCTGCCACACAGGCCAGAGCACAAGGGAAAAGGCAAGCAGGGAAAACAAAGCGCCAGCCTGCAAGCTTCCTGCCAGGAATTAGGATTCTGGTTTGGGATTTCTTTGGCAGGACCTCAGTCAGAGCTTTGTTCCCAACCCATCAGCACAGCAATGCCTGGAATGGCAGGAAAGGATCATCATTTGGAGAAAGGCCCTGCTTACCTCCACTGCAGTTGTGGGAGGATGGTGGGGCTGCTGGGTGCCAGGAGGAGGATCCAGAGGTGGAGATGGGGAACCCCTTGGAGATGGTCCTGCTGCAGCCATTTCTGCTGAGGCACCACTCTCCTGTGTTCTGCTGCCAGAGCATCCCTCCAGAGGAGGGTGGAGAGCCTTGCCTTCCAGCTGGGTTGGGTTTTGGGGCAAAGAGGAGAAGCTGAGGCCATAGTGATCAAAATCCAATCCAAAATTCCCTGTAGCTAAAGCCACAGGATGCCTCCAAAAGGAGAGAGGAATACACTTACTTTATGTAGAAAATTTCAAGCTGGAAGAAAAACAGATTTCAATTCCCAATTTAAGTGTTTTCATGCTTCTGTTGCTTTGTGCAATCTATAATTAAAGAGGAGAAATGATCTGCGAGAGATTCTTTGCGGAAGAGATAGAAAAAGAATTTGTGCTCCGAGCATTTCGGATGATTTTGGAAGATATGCACCCACTGGAGCATCAAAGCTGGAACGAGCCCTTATTTTGGCTGAATAGATTTATGAGGAAACATGCAATAAAGGGCATACTTTACTTGTGAAGAACAGCTCTGGAAAACATCATTTAATTACTGTTTTTCAGAGGCAAAAGCTATTTCTTCATCCACAGGATCTGTGGATTCATCCAGTCCCTCTAGACCTTTATGCCTCCCCTGATGTTACCAAATCTCTGGCTTTGGCAGCTCAAACTTGGCTGAATGACAATGGCAATGACCTGACACACAACTTGCCTCATTACCTTCTAAAGGTAATAATTAAACATGTTTGGGTACCTATGACATGCTGGACCTGGTGAAAAGACAACTTCCAAAGGCATCTCTCAGGCTCCCAGATGACAAGATGTTCCTTTGTTACCCACATATTGTTGGTCATATCTACCTGAAATATGAATGTCATAATATTAGTGTGGATTTTGGTGTTATCTCTATCAATGCACCATCATTTAAATCAGAAAAACCTGTTCATCCCAGCCTTTTTCTTCCCAGTTCTTACCATGGAGGACAGAAAGAGGAGCAGCAAGGCCACTTCCCCTTGTCCTTTCCCTTTCCTTTGGCCCCTCCATTCTCCTCTTTGTCTCCTGGCTTTGCCTTTCCAGCCTTTAACTCTGCCTCACCCTTCTCCTTGACTTTAAGCTTAACCTTTTCATTTCCATTTTGGAGTCCAAATGGCTCCTTTTCCTGTTTTTCCCCTCCTTGGGTGCTATTTTATCTCGTGCCCTCATTTCCTCCATGGATGATGCACCCTGGAGTTCTTTATGATTCAAGGCTTCCCTCTGCAGCCTGGAGATTTACCAGTGACATGGGTTTGGGGACTTTCCCATTTATTGAGTGACCTCTAGGCCTGGGGAGGAGCAGGTTTTCTTTCCAGCTTCCAGAGAAGAAAGCTGACAACAGCTGCTGTTTTTAAAACCCCAAATCAGCCTCCTTTTCCTGCAGGAGGCTCCAGCCAGTATTCCCAAAGCCTGATTTTTGGCTGGCAGTGCCAATTTCTGGCCATCCTGGAGTGCTGCAGTGTGCAAGCCCTGCCCGTTCCACCACTTAGAGCCAGTGCCCAGGTGAAATGTTCCAAAACCCCTCCAGCAGCAGTAGATGCAGCTATTGGCCCCCAAATACAATTAATCTTGATTTTGAGGGCTGGAAAACCCTTTACAAAAGGCTGGAAGTATTTCTTACAAGACAAAAAAAAATCACAAAGCCAAAAAAACCCAACAAACCCACTTAATTGGGTCTATTTTTGTGCCTTTATGAGCACTGGTTGTTTTGCTCAGTCCTGCAAACCTCCTGGAGGGAAGGGCATTAGGGCTAATAAAATTGTAGCAATCCCCACCAATTACCTAAACTGGCTTTTCTGCCCATACTATCATGAGTTTGGGAACCAGGAGCTCGGGGTCTACCAGAGTGAGAAGACAGGGCTGTATTTCCAGCCCTAGCTCACCACATTTCTTCTTCCCAGAGATTTAAACCTTCCATTTGTTAATCCAAAAGGCTCTGAAACAGCTGCCCCTGCGCTCAGGTTGCGCAACCACCTCCTCACCACGGGCTGATTTCTGGCAAGAAGTGGTCAAAATTGCAAAAAAAAAGAAAAAAAAAAAAAAGAGAGAAAATTAAAGGAGAAGAAGCAGGGGGGAAAGTGTTCTGCAGCTGTTTGGGTTAGTCTGAGGTTTTAAAAGCAGCTGGAAGAGGGAAGGAGAAGCACTGGGAGGGATGGCTCAGCATCCTAGGCACAGGTGAGATGGGCAGGGGGCACAGCCAGGGATTTCACCTGACCCTTATCCCCTCCAGGTGCAATGCATCCATCACTGTCACTACTGGAAATGAAGGGATGGGACTATTTTCAAGCTAATAATGATTTATTGCTCAGATAAACATCAGTCTCAGAGGCCATGAGATTTTAAAGGAGCAGGCAGACAGCTCAAAGTAGTCACAAATTCTTTGTTACAAGGCAATGTAGAACTTTCTAAGCCAATGAATAGATGCCACAGGATTTCTTTTGCTTTTCTAACCTATCACCTTTACTTACTTCTGTTGCACTGCAGATAGTTTTATCTAGCAGGCTTCTAACTCACATGCACACACATGCTTCTATTGTAACTTGTAAACTCTGAGCTTATTCTGTGCAACCACACCCCTGCATTATAAACCCTTCACCATTTTATCAGTACAGTTTCTCACTTAAGGCCTCATCTTGGTTACAACTATAGAAATATAAGTTTATGATTTTTCTGCTTAATGTCTGTGTGTTGTATTTTCACATCAATCCAAGCATCTCCCAAAGATGCAGATCAACCCCTGCAGTGTCTGTGGAAGTTTCTTCTTTTCTGACTCCCACACGCATCCCTGCTCAGAGCAAGGCAAAGCCTGGTTAGGGAAGCATCCCAAACGCACCGCGCGGGGACCTGGAGCCTGGGCAGGCTCCAATCGCACCCGGCCCTCCGAAGGGAGGGAGGGATGGAGCAGAGGCCCGGCGGGCTGGGGGTGAGCGAGCATGACCTCATCCCTCAGACACGCGGAGCTGCCCCGGGATTAGAGCGGGGAGCAGCCGCTGCCGGAGCACCGGGGCAGGAGGGGAGGGAAAACCCCCCCGAGCATCTCCCCCTCCCTCTCCGCAGCAGCCCCTGGCCGAAAACCAGCCCTTTTCCAGGATTTCAGCTCTTCTCGGGGGGATTTTTAGGAGTCCTGCTGGAAGAGCACGAAGGGGAGTCACGAAGATGTTGTGCTCGTCCAGGAGGGGAGCAGGAGAAGCACGAACTCGGATTTTGTAGGCAGGGAGGGAGGGAGGGAGGAAGCTGACAGACACATCATCTGGTCTCCGGCTGCCCGAGGCACGATCATTCCTGGCAGAGCTCTCCCTAATCCCTACTTTAAGACCTCCAAAGATGGAGGGAGCCTCCACAAGCCCCCAGAAGATAATTTTTTTTTTTTTAATTTTTTTTTAAATTTTTTTTGGCCATGTCTTGCTTTTCTTATCCTGGAAGGTTTTTCCTCCTGGTTCATCTGTATATCTGCAAGTTTAGCCCAGGTAAAACACTAATCCTGATATATCCTGCTATCAAACTCTTCCTGCCAGCATCCTAAAGATTCTGGATGCTGTCACAAAACCAAGTGACAACGGCAGCCACTGGCAAAGCTCTTCCACGAGGCCCCAAACACCCTGGAATCAACACAACGTTTTAATAAAGGTGAGGCTTCACTGGAGCTGGAAAATGAAGGGGGTTTTAGGGATTTAGCACACAATGCTGTGGATTTCTGAGAGGACCCAAGTTCTCAGTGCCTTTTTCCAGGACCCAGAAGAGAGAGCTGGGTGTGCAGAGCAGCTGATCCAGCCAGGGTGGGAAACCCCCCTTTCCTACCCTCCCCCCAGGGCCAGCTGCTCTGCATGCCACATCTCCAAAGGCTGCCATCCTCCCTGCTTCCTCGGTGAGCCCAGCACCCCACAGGCTGAGACACGAGGCCATTCCCCTGCAGCCAAACCCCTGGAAGCCACAGGACAGCAAAGATGACATCGAGTTACCACAGGAGGTTGCAAGGGTGACAGCCAGAAACCTCTGGAGAGGAACAAACTCCTGGTTAGGCACATCATGGCAGGAACAGAGCTCAAATCTTACCAAGGCTCATCTCCTGAGGGCACCTAGGCAGTGTTTTTTGGGATCAGAGCCCCGTGTTCAGCCCAATCCAAACAGAAGCATCTTTCCCTCATCCCACCCAACTGCATCACGAGCATCATTTCTCCTCAGCTACAGCTGCATCTGCAAATTTCTGCAAGATGTTTGCCTTGGCAGCCTTGCTGGGAGGTTTTCTAGGGGCTGGGAGTCCCCCTTCACTGCCTTGCCCACCCAGGGATGAGCAGACAAGCTCAGGAACCCGAACTGTAAAGCTGGAAAAGGGATAAATGAGCCAGAAAGTGGAAGCCGACGCCGGTCCCGGCTGAGCTGTGAGTTAAGGGATGGTGAAACAAGGTCAGCGAGATTTATACCGACAGCCTTGGATGGCTTCCAGCCCCTACTGTCAGCAGCAGAGGCTTGGAAAAGAGGAGGGAAAATCTTGCTCTCCTTCTAGGAACCGCGCCGCAGAGAGAGCTCTGCCAGCGTGGCGGCCCGGCCGCGGGGAAGCAGAAAATATCCCAAAATCCCTGTTCTTCTAAGCACAGCTGCAGCAGATGCTGAACTCCAGGTTGGCAGCACTGAGGTGGTCACTGGGGTGAGGGGCTCCTGCTGCCATGGGTGGGAACCCACAGAACCCTCCTTGCCCAAACCAGAGCCTGACAGCTCCGTGGTGGCCGTGGACAGGGAAACGTGTGCACCCTGTCCGTGGGATCCAGGGGGGTGTAAAAGCCTCTCTGTGCTTTAGGACCAAAATCCCACCAGCATCACTCCAGCCCTGGGGCTTGGCACAGCCTGGCTGCTGGGAGACATCCATCCCTGCTGCCTTGGCATTCCCAGCCCTTCCCTTTCCCTTTCCCTGCTGATGCACAGTACAATCTAGGTTAACCTTGCCCAGCATCCCCCCCCCAGACGAGCCTTTCCCTCTCCACACATTGACCACCTCATTCATTTTTTATCATCTTCCTGCTAAAATTAAGCTTACTGTCATGTAAACCCCAAATCCTTTTTTTTTTCCCTTCTTTTTGACCTCTTAAATAGAACTTCTGAGCATTTCCCAGTCCCCAGGGCCTTCCTCATCCCAGGGATATTTTTCCAGCATGACCCCCACTAGCCAGCAAGTGCTTTTGAGTGAATCTCATTGAGCCCCATCTCCTCTTTTAGCTCGAGCTGGGGAAAATTAATTTTTCATTTGCTTGGGGCCAGAAGCACCCTGAGGTGGTGGAGGGCTGGAAAACAGCTGCTTTTTTTTCCCTTCCCCTGCAATATTCATGGAAGAAAAGTGAGAAGTAGAGGGAGAAAGTCATTCCAAGCCTGGGGTCCGTGGTTCATGCACATTTTGCTGCAATGAAAAAGCCAAGCCTGATTCTTTGCATGATGTCTGTAGGTTCTGGAGCTTTGGAAACCCTCCCCTTGCTGACACCCTCTACACAGGTTAGCATTTCCATTGCCCTTCTGGGTTTAGCAAAAAATCCCACTTCTCTACACCATCCCCTTTCAGCCCATGATTTATTCCTGCCCCTACTCCCCAGAACAGGGGCTTGGCCGTGCCCAGGGGTCAAGTGGAGCTGGAGGGCAAAAACGGGGGGAAAAGGGGAATTTCTGCTGCTTGGAGGTCTGGTATTGTGCCTATATGGCTTTTATTTTTAGTTTTTCAAGCCCTGGCTCTGCAAAAGCATCTTAATTACTATTCTTCAGCTGTAAAAATGAAACCCAGATGTGCTCCCTTTGCAGAGGTTTCATCGGGGGGTTCTGCCGGAGGGGGACATCCCAACAAGGAAAACATGGAAATTATTATTATTATTAATATTATTTTAAGAGCTCTCATGTCCAGAGCTATTTGTGGTGGCCCCGAGCCAGCACATGCCTCTTCCCTGCTGCTGTAAATAGAAATTATATCACCCCCAGCCCCAAACACCCTCCATTTTCACCAAAATTAAAGGGAAACACTCCTGAGCTGGGCCTTGAAAAGCTGATGGCTGTGGGACTTGGGTACAGTTGGCAGAGCTGCCACAGCTGGGCAGAAAAACAGGGGAAAAGGGGATTTTGGGGGGAAAAACCCAGCCCTGAAGGCTCTGATAGCTGCAGTGATTTGGCTGGGGCTGTGGCAGGTTTCCCCTTGCAGCCCCACGTGCCAGTGGAATATTGGCTCCTCGGCACATTTTCCCTTTTGGATGGATAAAAAACACAAAGACACGTGAAGTTCAGCTTCCAAGGATTTCTACTCGCCCGTAAGAGGAGGAGGAATAAAATCCTGGCTGAGGTCAGAGCAGCCCTGCTCCTTTTACCTCTGTGAAGCCCAAGGAGGGGTCCCTTTGCCAGGGCCCCTGTCTGATGTGAAGATGCAGGAAGGGAGAATCTGGCCAAGACCAGCTGTATTTTTGTACTTTTAATAGAAGTATGAATTTTTTTAATGAATTTTTAAATGATTTTTTAAAAAACCATAATAAGATAAAAAAATAAATAAAAATTAAAAAAAATCATAAATTTAAAATAAATATAAAAATAAAACAAATAAAATAATATAAATAAATAATGATAAAATCAAAATTATTTTAAATTTTTAAGAATTAAAGAATTATAATCTTGGAAAGAAAGGGGATCCCCCAGGCCCATTTATCTAGGGAGAGTTTCACAGAGAGATGGTGGGGTTGGGATAAAGTTTCTTGCCACCTTGTCACCACCCACACAGTGGATTTATAGATTTATTTCTTATCTATATTATTGTCCTCCCAGGGAAAAAAGAGGTTTCTGGCAGAAAGCTTTGCTTTCTCTGGAAGGAGGCAGCCTTCCAGCCAAGGGTACACGTGGTGCAAAGCTCCTCTGAAATATTCCTGACACCAAACAAGCTCCACCCAAAGGCAAAGGCTGAGCAGTGAGAAAGCAGCTCTGTGCCCACCCCCTCACAGGGGGAAGAAATATGGGGATACCTCCACTCCCAAGGCAGATTTTGACCTGGAGCTTCCCATGGATTGAGTCACAGGGGTTTTATTCTGTTCCAAAAAGCTTTTCTTCTGTTTTCTTATAGTGTTTTATATTAAAATATATTTTAATAGGGATCTAAAAGAGAGGTTTTGTGACTGTAGGAATAGCAAATGCCATTCAGCCAATGGTTACACGTTACTCATGCCTCAGTTTATAAAGTGCTTTAATTACACCCTTAAACATGACCTTTGCTATGAGACTGGAGCACATCTGCTGCAGAGAAAAACCTGGAAAGGACACATCAGCATACCCCAAACCCTCAGGGATGGGAAAGGCAAGCAGAAACATTAATAACCCACTAATTAATTATCCATGTCAAATATAATCTCGTTAGGCAGTAGCACAGCTACAAACAGCCCCATTGCTGTTACCCCCACACTGTAGGCAGAAAAAAAAGGGAAAAAAGTCATTAAACCACTCACACTGCTTTCATGACAACGAAGCCAGGCTCCCAGACTGGCCAAAAAAACCTCTTTGATGATGATCCAGGGTGTTTTGGTGTGGAGGAAGGAGCATCCCCCTCCTTTGCTCCTTGCTCAAGGCTTCCTGAGCAGCGAGGAGGGAAACACAAAGGGAAATTTGGGAGAGGCCACAGGTGCCCCTGGTTTGGGTTTGAGCTCCCAGGAAGGGGTTTAGGGCAGGTCCCACCTGAGGACAATTTCCCCTCACTCCCCTTAAGGCTGTAACATCCTGGGTTTTCTGGGAAAATGATTTTGTGCAGCCTGGAGCATGTGGGCAAGGCTCCTGGGGCAATATATACAAATATTTAAATAAACTCTCTCTCCTTCTCTCTGTCACAGGTAAAAGAGGCACTGACACCATTTATTAGGGCAGCTGTGGGCCCCCTTTCAATGTTCTCCACATTTCACCTCTCCTAAGCTCCAGCAGCACCAATGCCACCAGTAACTTTTTCCACAGGTGGAATAAGGGGTAGATTGGGGTTTTTTTAAGGGATATTAAGAGCTTCTATTACCCACCCCAGCCTGTGTGTACAACCAAGAGTGCAGTGGGGTGATTTTGGGCAGTGCTGGGGCTTCCCCTTGGCTGCAACACAGAGCTTGGCTCTTTCCCCTTTTCCTGTGAGCCTGCAGGTTTGGGAAAAAGGGGTTTGTAGACAAAACAAAGCCCCAAAAATGGGTGATGGCACCCAGAGCTGTAGGGATACCCTGTGTCCCTATGGAAAGGAGATGCAGATCTGGGACCAACGCCCACAGAGCAGAAAACCTGCCACAGATCCTGCCCAAAATCAATCCCTTAGCACTGCTGGCTGGGATTTAAATATTTAATTCCCTAGCCCAAAATAACCTCAGATCCCCTGGGCTGTATTCCCACACTCCAAGCCCTGAACCAGGTGAGGAAAGTGGAGAATTTTAAATTTAGGAGTTAACTGAGGGTCAGAAACCTGGAGAAAACCAGTTTCCATGAAAATCAATAAAATTGATCAACAAGCTTTTGGTGTTTTTATGTTAAAACACATTTTCAGTTTCTTTTTTTCTAGATATTTTAGTCCACACACCATCTTGCTGGTGCTTCCCTGGGAAGAACTGCTGCTCCTCCAGGGAATACACCCCAGGGAGGCTGGAGGTCAGCTCATTAACCCCATCCAATTAATAGCTGCTTTTTACTCTCCTGCCATGGGACACCTTCACTAACCCAGGTTGCTCCTGTTTGTTATTATACAGAATTTACAATATTTCATGTATTTAATTTACAGAATTTACACTGTATAGATTAATTCTAGAATGTGTATTTTCTATCATTATATATAAAATTTATATATAATGTATGCACAGTATATGTAATAAAATGTATGCTATAGACATAACATATAGCATTTAAGATATATAATATACACTCAATAATTATTTTATATTTTAGATATATAATATATGATACATAACCCCTTGTTTGCTTTGTCTCTGCCTGAATTCTTTCAGAATTGCCAATCCTTTTCCCTCGGAGCAGAAAATCCAGGCCATTCAGAGCCAGGTTTTAACTTCTCATCAAGGAGAGGGATCTGGGTTTCTGCCTCCCCAGCCTGGGGAAAAGAAGGAATAAACACAGCACGGTTGATTTTTCACATTCAAACACATTTCCATCTCCCAGGATATTTTTTTTTTCCCAGGCAATTGCTGCAGCTCTGCTTTGGAAATCACTTGTTAGGATGGTGGGAAAGCAGAAAGGAGCCTTTGAGCCCCTCAGACCAGGTGATGCAAAGCTCCAGCCTTCACTACCAAGATTAAAAGAGGCTGGGATTTCCTAAGCAATTAAAAGCTCTGCCTAATTAAGACAGGGCTAATAGGCAGGACTTCCAAGGGTTGCTGCTGGGGCAGGAGAAGGGGATGGATTTGCAGAAAAAGAGCCTGCAGGTAATTGCTTTAGTAAGGCAGAAAAAATGGGGATGTAAGGATAGAGAGGATGTGCTCTGTTAAAAAATAAAATAATAGGGAAAAAAAGAGGGGAAAAAAAGAGGAAAAATAGCATCAACAGCCTCTTGAAATTATTCAATCAACTGTCTGCCTGCCTCAGCAGCAAGTTATTTTATCCAAACACTGCAACACTCAGCGAGGGGCAAAACATTCAGGCAGATATTTCTGCCTGAAGAGAAAAAGTAATTTAAAAAGCACACCCCCAAATGCGTGGCTAAGCAAAANAAAAAAAAAAAAAAAAATTAGGAACCCCTTGGGACCTGGGTCTGTCACAGCCAAGGCTGAAGCAAAAGCAGCACTTTGCTATTTTAAAACTTAGTTTTCCTTTCCAGCCTCCACCTTTGAATTTCTGCCACCTCCCGGCACTGGCAGCGGATGAAAGCGGCTGCTGGGACAGATGGAGCGTGTGCTGCTGCTTTTGTGCTTCCCATCCTATTCTCTCCTCCCTCCAAGAGACTTCCCCCTGATCCCCCCACAAGCTCCTCTCACCCCACTGTGAGCCCAGCGAGGCCCTGGGACCCCTCGTTTATATCCTCTCCTTTGGATTAACTTCATTTTTAACTCTTTCCTTAAAAAACAAAGGAACCTCCCCAGCATTAATTTTGCTTTTAACGCCTTTGCTGAGCAGCTGAGCCCCCTCAGCACCACCCTGGCACTCAACTTGCTCGAGGTGGGAGGAAGTGGGACCCCAAAACTGGGTACCACAGCTGCCATTCCCCCAGCTGCACCCACGACTAAAAAGAGTTGTGAAGAACCAACAAATATGCCCAAGCCTTAAAAATACCCAGGTTTGAAGTGAATGGGATTTCTCTGAGTACTAATTCTGGCTGCTGGTGTCTATGGCTCCATATATACATGGAGCCATAAAAATATATCCATACATATATATATATATTTATGTGTATATAGACATGTACATTTGTGTGTTTATGCACATAAATACACCTCTGTGTGTATAAATATATAAATTTGTGTAAATGCCACACAGCCTCAGGGAGAAAGCGAGGAAGGTCTCGATTTTTAATTTACAACATTTTTATTGCGCCCGAAAGAACCCCAGAAATCCTCCCGTCCTAAGGCAGCTTTGAGGCTCGCCCCTCCCTCCCCACACCCTCGGATTTGGGGAAAACAGTCTTTTTTTTGCCTTTCCCTCCCCAGAGAAAGCAGCAGGAGCCCCGTCCTACACGAAGTCCCCGCGGAAGGGACGGGACGTGGCCCCCTGCGCCTGCCAGCGGCCCCGCAGCGTGCACAGGGCTTGGCCCTCCAGGCTCTCCAGCTCCGGGAATCCCAGCTGGTTCAGCACCTCGTAGACCCCAGCCACTGCTGCCACCTGGGAACAGAGGGACAAGGGAGATTGGATCCACCCCCCCCACCCCGGGGATGCTTTTGCCACCTCCAGGGTGAAGATCCCCGGCATCCCCCCCATGCCGGTAGCACTCCCATCACCTCCCCCAGCCTCTTTCCAGCCCCAGTTTATCCATTTTCTAAGCCTCTTCCTTGCTGCTGGGGTCAGCCATCACAGGGTTTGTTGGCTTTGGCACCCTCCTGCCAAAAAGCTACAATGGCGCCTTGTTTTTGCTAAAAACGCGGGGATTATGCAGTGGGAAGGGGCGCCCCGGGGGTCAAAGGCTCCTTGTATCCACAGGTTGGGTGTTTTTCCCTCCCCTCCAGCAGACAGGGGAGTGGGGGATGGAAACCCCATGTATGGGAGATGTGGCATTAAAAGGGGCAGCACCTTTCAGGGCTGCACTCAAAAAGATGCAGCACCGAAAGAAACACACTGCACTAAAAGGTGCTCGAGCAAAGGGGGGGAACGGAGGGCAGATGTAAATCCACGTACTGGAAATGCAGCCCCAAAAAATGCAGCCCCAAAAGGTGCAGCATTAAAGGTACAGTCCCAAAAGGTGCTGCTTTAAAAAATACAGCACTAAAGGATGCAGCCCCAAAAGGTGAGGCACTAAAGGATGCAGCCCCCAAAAGGTGCTGCATTAAAGGTACAGCCCCAAAAGGTGCTGCTTTAAAAAATACAGCATTAAAGGTGCAGCATTAAAGGTGCAACCCCAAAAGGTGAGGCACTAAAGGATGCAGCCTCAAAAGGTGCAGCACTAAAGGTACAGTCCCAAAAGGTGCTGCTTTAAAAAATACAGCATTAAAGGTGAGGCACTAAAGGATGCAGCCCCAAAAGGGGCAGCACTAAAGGATGCAGCCCCAAAAGGGGCAGCACTAAAGGATGCAGCCCCAAAAGGTGCAGCACAAAAGGATGCAGCCCCAAAAAGTGCAGCATTAAAGGATGGAGCCCCAAAAAGTGAGGCACTAAAGGATGCAGCCCCAAAAGGTGCAGCACTAAAGGATGCAGCCCCAAAAGTGCAGCACTAAAGGATGAGCCCCAAAAGGTGCAGGCACTAAAGGATGCAGCCCCAAAAGCGCCGCATTCAAAACTGCTGCACTCAACCGCAGGCCTCCTGCACCCAGCCAACAGCAGACATCCCAAATCTCCACAAAAGCTGCTCCAGCCGCAGCGGCCGCCGGGCAATGCAAACAGCGGCATAACCGGGATACCAGGGCGGGGCGGGCACCGCTCCGGCTCCAGCTCCGCCCTTTCATCTCCCGCCCGGCCGGAGGATCAAAGATGCCAATAGGAATTAGCAGCGCCGGCCGGGAAGGGGGGGCTGGGAAAGTCTCTGCACCGTAATAGAAGTAAGAGATGGAAATGACAAAATAAATAAAAACCAAGGGAAATTATAGGGTATATCGGTAGAAGTAATACAATAAAATAACAAAAAAATTAAGATTGAAAATGGTAAGATACTGTTGTGCAATAATAAAGTTTAAATAAATGCAAATAATTTTAAAATAATAATAATAATAATAGCATTATTAAAATTGCCAGGTCCTCATCTTCCCCCGACTCTCCTTTCATGTGAAAGAACCCCCCCAGGCATCAGCACACATACCCCTAATGCCACCCACACCACTTGTACCATCTCCAAAGTCCCTTTTCCAGGGAAATTTACAGCCCCCCCGCCCAACATTCCCATTCAAATCAATGTATCCCAAACAAATCCAGCGCTACTTCCCCCTGAGCAGAAAATATGGGTAATTTAGAGTCTCTTACCCAGCCTTCCCCCATTCCACAAGGATCATTTAGGGTCTCTCACTCTCCTCCCATTCCATTTTTCCAGCTGGTTCCCACTCCCCTTGGATATCCAATGCCACCATCCCACCCTCCCAGACCTCCCATCCCCTGTGCCACCTGTGCCACCTGTCCTGGCCAGGCAGGTTTGGCTGGTGGCCCCCCCCCAGCCCCAGATGCTGCAATTGCAACAAAACCCCTGGGAAACTCAACCCAGGGGAAAAGAGCAGGTTTGGGGTGGGAGAGCTCCCCATCCATGTGGTGGGATGCCATCCATCTCCAGTGGCTTTCCTTGAGAGCCACCAACCCAGGGAACAAAGGGACAAAGACAATGCCCCAACAAGCCCAGAAATCAGATGTAAGTTAAGGACGGGTGCCTGCTTCCCAGTAAATTCCTGTATTCCCACGTAAACACGAGGTGGCAGCCTGGGGAAAGCCTCACCTCACGCATCCAGAGGCTGAAGGGCCTCTGCCAGGAGTCCTTCTTCTCCAGGTGCAGGTAGGCATTGAAGAGGATGAGGAAGATGTAGCGCTCCAGGTACTGCAGGCTCCTCAGCTGCAGCGCCCGCGCCTCCCGCTCATCCTTGCCCGACTTTCCCTGCAAGGAACAGCAGCCTGGCTGAGGCACCTGTGGCACCTCCAGGGGAGCTCCTGCATCCCACCCTTACCCACAGCCCTGGGAGGAGCAGTGGGAAGGGCACGGGAAGAGGGAGGAACACTCCGGGGACAAAACTGAGCGCATCTGTCCAGCCCGCTCCTGCCGGGGCTGGGCGCTCCAGGCTCCCATTTCCTTGTTGTTTCCAGTGGGTAACAACATTCCCAGAGCTCAAAAATAGGTGAGGGATGGCTAAACGTGGGGGGCAGGAGCAGGAATAGGCAGCCAAGGGCAAACTGTACCCCAAACCAGGAGTTTTTGGACTGTAAAGTGCTTCCCCGGGGAAAAACATCTCCCTGGAAGGCATTCCTGCCTGGATTCAGCCTCGGAGGAGGAGGAGGAGGAGGAGGAGGAGGAGGAGGAGGAAAAGGAGGAGAAGGAGGGCTCTGAGGTTGGTGGCCACCCCATCTCTCAGCACTATTTTATATCTATAAATTATAAACATCTCTTTTGTATGTTTTATATGTACTATAGTGTTCGTGCATTCATTATTTCTATTTATTTCTTTATTAGATATTGTATGTAATTATACAGTAATTTTTATTGCCATTATTTTAAGCCCTGCTTGCTGCCATTTCTAGGAATTAAGAAATACTAATAAATCAGAACCCTGATCCCACAGGCCACCTCAAAAAGCAGCAATTCCTCACTCCAGCTCTGCCACTGGGAAAAGGTGTCCCCTCCACCCGTGTGTGCCAGTATTTATAGAGAGCAAATCCTTTTATCCTGGTACTGTATTAGCCTATTTAATTTTCATTCTATTATCCTATCATTTACCATGTTGTTATATTATCCTACTTATTTTTTATCCTATTATCCTATTACTTATTGTTTTATTCCATTATGTTATTTATTTTTCTTCTGTTACTTATGATTTTCTTCTATTATCCTATTTAATTTTCTTCTATTATCCAATTTTCTTCTGTTACCCTATTACTTCTCATTTTGTTCTATTATCCTATTTATTTTTCTTCTATTATTCTATTATTTACCATCTTATTATACTATCATTTATCTTTTATCCCATTATTTATATTTTCCTACATTTTCCTATTTCTTCCTCCCAGTTAGAGGTGGGAGGAGGTCAGAACAAACCAAACCAAGCCCCCAAAACACCTTTCCCTTCCCTTCTGTTTGCCCTAACCCTGAAAAGCATCTCCCAGCAGGCTCCCAAAACCCCAACAATTCCCATCATTCTCTTCTCCAAGCTGCCAATCACTGAGGAAAAAACAAAAAATAAATAAAAATTAAAGCATGTGGTCAAGGCCAAGCCAAATCACATGGGATGGATGGAGCAGCCAAGAGGTTCCTCCTTGAGCAGAGGGAGTGGATGAATTCCTCCTTATCTTGCCTCCCCACCAGGATGCCAGCCTGGAAATGGGACACAGGGATCACCCCTGTGCTAGTCCTGACAGCCAAGCAGGTGAAACTCCCCACATCCCCATAGTAAAGGAGGGAAAGCCAAAATTAATTTAAAGTACTTATCCTGAATAAAAATAAATTTATAAAAATAAATGTGACTACAGATTAAATAACAATTAATAATTGCTACATCTGCAAATAGTTAGGTCTCCAGAGGTTTTCTCTCCCAGCTCCCCAAAAAATGCAGAGGATCTCAGGAAGCAGGAGGCAAATCCCCAGGAAGCTGCAGATGTTCCTGGGTGATTGAACATTTTGGTTTCTCTTCCCTCCATCGATCGTTGGCAGCCGCTCATTGGAAACACAGATCGATGGCAGCTGGATGGAACAAGAGCTGCAGTGAGGAATTGCCAGTGGGATGTGGCACAAACCAGCCCAGGAATAACACCAGGCCCTGGGCTCTGCCCTTCCAAGGCCCCATGACACAGCTGCACAGGTTTGAAATATCCCAGATCTGCTTAAAATAATCCTTTTTGCTTCTTCAGAGGCTCCCAAGTCAAACAGGGCTGTGGAGCACAGGCTCAGCTGGTCACAGAGCCTGTTCCCAGGGGCGGCTCCCCTGCCCTAAGCTGAATCTCCTTCCCAAACTCTGCGGAGCCAGAGGAGCCTTTGGGGCTGGAGCAGGGTGGGACAGAGCAGTCCTGCCCTCTGCCGGCTGTGCCTCGCGGGATGGGACGGGATGGAAGGGATGCTCAGGAGAGGAACGTGGGATGCAGGACAGCAAGGGACAGCTCTGCATGACCGTGACCACAAGAGCTCTGGCACCTCTCTGGTGACACTCCAGAGAGCTTCAGCCTGAGAAACGGCCCAGCTCTGGCAGGGCTGGTCCCAGAGCCCCGTGGCAGAGGGGCTCACCTGGCGGTAGGTGCAGATGATGATCTCCCGCAGGTGGTAGTGCATGGGGGTCATGGTCTCACTGACCGTGTCCAGGGCCATGTCCACCTCCTTCTTCATCCGGTGACCATCAGGCAGGAGCTGCACCACCTTCATCACCACCTGGAGCACGGGCAGGAGCAGCAGGGCTTCAGCAGGAGCCTCCCTGCCTTGTCCCACTGCCCCTCCGAACAAGCAGCTGAGGCTTGAGGTAGCAGAGGGAGAGCCCCAGGACTCACCTCGAACTCCCCCTTGGTGTACTTGGCATCGGGCACACTCACAATTTCCTCCTCACTCATCTCAGGGATGCCCTGTGTGGCCAGAGGGGACTGGGTCATTATGGGCTGCACAAAAATGCAGAGCCCGTGCCCAGCCCAGCAGGACCCCCAGCATCCCCCACCTTGCCTCTGCCAGGCACGGAACATGAAAATTTTACCCCTGCCTGAGGCAGAGCCACATGTCTGGAGAGACAGAGGACTGTTCCAGGCCCTGGCACAGGGTGCCCAGAGGAGCTGTGGCTGCCCCTGGATCCCTGGCAGTGTCCAAGGCCAGGCTGGACAGGGCTTGGAGCCACCTAGGATGGTGGAAGCTGTCCCTGCCCACAGCAAAGAGGTCGAACGAGATGAGCTTTAAGGTTCCTTCCAACCCAAACCATTCCATGATTCCATCATCTCCCCTGCCCTTAACCCTTCATCCTGGGGAGGGAGCTCTCAGGAAGAGGGTAAAGGCTCACCAGGGATTCACCCAGACTTCTGGAGCTCGCTGGGAGTTAGGCACAGCAAATGACAACATACAGATGTCCACCCCAGCCCATCCCACACTCCTGTCAACCCTCTGACTGTGACACAGCTGCCACGGGCTCTCCAGAGCTTCCCAAGAAGCCCAGCAGGGGTTGTTGCAGCCCCCCATACTCACATTGAAGTGCCAGAGGGTGAGGACAGCGATGACCATGGCTGTGGTGGTCCTGCCCCGGCCACTGGAGCAGTTGAACACGAAGGCTGCCCGCGAGTCCTCGGCCAGGGCACTCTTCATGGCCTCCAGCAGCCGGTCAAAGTCCTGCCAGGACGAAGCCAGTGGGTTTTTAGGGATGCAGGGCTTCCTCACCTTGGGGTGCCCTTTGTCCTACAGCCTCCACGTTGAACTCCCTGTTTGCTTGCTGCCAGATCCACCCTTGCCCACCTGAAGGCACACAGCCTCTGCATGCAGCATCTCCTGGGGATCCCCCCCGCCCTGGCAAGCACCCCACCAGCACTGAGCACCCCAGTGACATTCCTGCACAGCATCAGGGCTGGCCTGGGACAGAGAGAGCAGCACCATCCCCTCCCTGGGTACCTGCTCCTTGGGAGCACAGAAGTCAGGGATGGGGATGCGGCGGTAGGTGAGTCCCTGGCAGGAATTCTTCTGCTGGCTGAATATCTCCTGCGTGGTCAGGCAGCTCTTGAACATCTTCATCTGCTTCTCTGCCTCCAGGTACACCTCCAGCCACTTCTGGCACTTCAGCAGGTCCCCCTTCAGGGCAGCCTCCAGTTTCTGCAGAGGATGGAGAAACCCTCACTGTAACACCCACCTCTCCTAATTTTTAATGAGGATTTTAATCAATACTTTTAGATGCAGGTGAACACTCCAAACTCCACAACAGGTCCTGGCCACCAGCTCTGCCCAGGTCCCTCTGTGCTTGATGGGAGCCCCAGGAGCATCACTTCCCACCACACCAGGCAGCTCCTCCATACAGCCAGGCTGCTGCTGCAGCCAAGCTCCCCCTCTGCCTGTCTCCCCTGGAAATCCAGCTGGGAACATCTGCTCCCCTTTCCCCAGATGCCTTTTACCCTTGCTCTCAAGGCATGCTATAAATTCTTCCCGGGTAGATCTCTGCTTTGCTCCCTTGTTCCCAAAGGAAAACAAAACCAGCAGCTCCAGAGGGTGAGGAATTATCAAAGCCTGCAGAAATCACCCTTGAGAGTTCCTGGGAACCTTCACAGCACCCAGCATCTCCCAGAGCTCACCTCTAGCTGCTGGGGCGAGGCAGCAGGCACAGGGATCAGCTCCTCCAGGAGCCCAGGCTCCCGCAGTGTATAGATCTGCTCATTCCCCTCCAGAACCGCCTCCTCCCGGAGGTTGATCCAGACAATGCGGGAGTGCTTCCTCTTGGCATCCGTCAGGTACCGCAGGACGCTGCCCAGGGTCTGGGAAAAGGGAGGGCAAGGGTGATGGGAGGGCTGGGAGCCGACGTGGGGTCCCTGCCCGACGAGGGATCGCGTCCCTCACCTTGGAGCTGGGCTGTGCCGTGCCATAGACGGGCATTTTGGGCACCCTTCGGAAGTTGGCCACGCTCATCTCCTTGGCAGTGCTCAGCACATCCGGGCAGAAGCGCTCATCCGCCACCTGGAACACAGCAATGCCCAGGCAAGGGGTGCCCCTTCCCACCCTCAGCTCTGCAGCACACCACAGCCCATGGACCCTGCTCAGGACAAGCCCCCAGACCTTTCCAACAGCAGCATCCAGGGTTCAAAGCCCCACGGCTGCATTCCCAAGGTGGGACAGGCTCTTCCTGCAGCACAAGGCACCAACAGCCCCGGCCTCCTTCAGCCCACCCAGAAACCACAGAGCTGCTGCTGCCCAGGCTCACATCACAGGATGCTCCAGACACATCCACATGCTCAGGGATCTCTGCCCATGCATTTATCCTCACATGGCTCGGGCTGGAAAGGACTTTAAAACCACCCAGGTCCATCCCTGCTGAGGGTGCCAGCAGGACCTGCTGGACCCAAGACCCCATGACAGCTGCCCTACAACAGGGAAACCCTTTGTGAATGCAGCGGGGGGAGTGGGTTGGAGACAAAGAGAACCCCTCACCTGAAGGTCATGTGGCAACAGAGAGAGTTCATTCTCCTTCTTTATAAAGGACATTTGGAAAACCAGGTGTGGATAGCTCATTGGTCTGAGCTTTTACTCTCCCCAAATCCTGGACCAGTGATATACTTGCAGCTTAGGAAGGAACATAATTGGCTGAAGTTTCTGTCAGTCAGCCCAGGGGCTAGTTTATGGAGCTGGCTGAGTTGAATTAATTTGCTCAGTACAAGCCAGCTTGTACTGTGATATAATGTGGCAACATCTCCTCTTTTCCTTTATTAAAATTGCCATCTGCTCTCTGTCATCCATCCGCAAGGGTGTTGCAGTAAAGTGGAAAAATTATAAGAAAAAGGCCTCATAAAATCAGGCCTGCTCTGGCTAGCCTGTCATTTCTTCTAAGGGAAGCACTTTGCAAGTTCCCATGTGAAAGCAATCCTGTTGTGAGCAGTTCATTAGCATAACAATCTATTCCTGTGTAAAAAACAACTGGCACTTGTATAAACTGTTTTTGCACCTTTAGATAGAAAAATGAAAACTATCTCTCACAAACAACTTTTCCTGCACGTACACACGGGGGGTTTGAGTGACCAATCAATACAGGGTGACAATTTGTAATTTACCAATAAAGTAATTGGTGAGAAAACTACTGACCAATTGGAGTAACATACAAGGTCTGTAAAACTGTATGAAAACGAGTGAATATGTGAATAAAGAAGGGTTTTTTTTCCACCATGAAGAAAATGGAATCTGCATGATTTATTCCCACCCAAGGGCCCTTTGCAAGCTGGGTGACAGCAGACAGCATGGGTTTAATTTGCAGGAGACCACGCATCGCTGGAGCTGCAGCATTCACCTCTAGGAATTGTTAGGCAAGAACTTAGGCACACCACGAGTTTAACGGGGTTCTAAGGGGGTTCTCCCAGCCCTCCACGCCCCTGTGAGGGCGAGCACCCTGGGAAGGTGCCGCTCCCCCCCGTGCAGCGCTCACTCACCAGCACCCGGGCGCCCTTGGTGAGGAGCTCGGCGGTGACGGTGAGCTCTGAGCGGTTCGTGTCGGCCTGCAGCCGGTACAGCTCCGGGTGCCGGCACATCCACCTGCTGAAGCTGAGGGCAAAGCCCAGGGGGTACTGCCGGCGGGGGATGCACCATCAGCCTGGGCTCTGATCCCCCCGCCCACCGGCCCACCCAGGAAACCTGCTCGGAAAACTCCAAGGGGGAAGCCCCCGCCCTCCTGCCGCACAAGGGAGCCAAAATAAAGAGGGCAAGGAAGGGGGTTTTGGGTTGTTCTGGCGGTTCTTACCTGCTCATGAAGGTAGTAGTTGAAGGCAATCAAGTAGAAATAGCGTTCGAGGCTCTGCAGAGTCCTCTGGAGGAAATACTCTTTGGTGCTGCTCCCCTGGAAGACAAGGACAGGGAATCTGTGATGCTCAGTGCTGAGCAGTCCTGCAGCCCCCAGCAGATCAGGAGGCTGGGAAAAAGCCCTACAGACACTTTGGATGAATTGTTTTATTTTTTTAACGAAACATTTCCAGTTTCCCATAACAAATGATGCTCGAAGGCATAAATTCACATTTCAGCTCAAAACAAAAGCTTCCCCTTAGCACAAGGACACACCTGGAGCAGTTCCAACCAGTCCATGCTGTCCAATGTTGGACATGGAATGTCCATGTTGGACAGTCCACACTGTCCAACTGGGTGATTCAAACCCAAGGGGATGGGCGTGGAAAATGCAAGGTCCTGCCCCCATTCCAGCCATCTCCATGGCCTTTGGATGACATGCTCAGGCAGTGGCATCCCTGGGGAGAGAGGGCCCCTGTGCCAGCCACAGACTCTGCAATATCTTTCATTTCCAAGTGTCTCCCTTTTCCACATCCAGAAGCATCCTGATGCCTATGTTTCCAGCAGGCTCTCCTCCTCCTCCTCCTCTTCCTCATCACCTCCACAACCCAGGCATATTCTTCACCACGATTATCCCCTCTCAGGGAGGAAACTCAAACCCTCGGCATTTTCCGTCATTCAGAAACCTTGGGGCAGGGAGGAGTGTTTGTACCTCTGAGCATCCCATCCAACAAATTAACCTGGCACCAGGTAAGGAACACCCAGCATGGCATCCACAAACATCCCCAGAGAGCCTGTTGGAAGCCACTGCCCATGCTAGGATGGAAAACCCTGTAAGATGGGGCTGTGTCCAGGGTCAGCTCGGCGAGTGGGGTTTGCTCATCCCTGACATTACGTGGCTGACTCATGAATATTTACTTGTTCTCCACAAGAGAAATCCGGCCTGCAGTCATTTATCAAGAGGAAAGGCAGTGGGATTTGCTCTGGAAACTCAAAACAAAGCCTCTGGGGATGGAGCCGTGCCAGGTTTGCCGGCAGCACCGACAGCAGAGCGGTGCTGCTTCCCGAACACTTGGATTCCTGCAAAAAAATCCATCCCAGTGCTCTCACCCAAGGCAAACCTCCTAACATTCCCCTTGAATACCCTGTGGGTGGAAAGGGGAATGATCCACTCATGTTTCAGCCGTGGAAAGCCAGGTATTGTGGGAGTCTGGCTGCTCAGCATCCCACACCAGGATTCACCTGCACCTCCACCACTTGAGGGCTTAAATCTCTATTTCTGCCCCTCAAACCCACGTAGAAACCCACAGACATCATTCCTCCGTGCCCAGAAAAGCCCTTTCTCCCCCCAAAACCAACCAGCACACCCGGTATCATTCCAACACAAAGAAGTCCAGGCTGGTTTTCCAATGACTGAGCATTATTCCCTCTCCCCTCCTCACCCTCCATGTGCCCCCAGCACATTTTCCTGGCCCCTCGCCACTGTTTAAACCTGCTCTTGCTCCACAAAGACTTCAAATAAACACTCCTTGAGGCTTATTTACGGCAGTCCCCCAGCCATTTGTTTTCCAGGAGTCCAGGGTGACACGGAGCAGCTTTCCCCAGCAGGGAAAAGTCAGGGAAAGACTTCAAGGCAATGGGAAAATCCCCTGTCCCATGCCCAACCTTCCCCTGCAATACAAAAGAATCTGCCAGCACACGAGCAGCACCAAATCCACCAAATCCAAAAGGGGGAATATAAAATTTGGGATTTGCCACTAAGCACCTAAAAAGTGACAATAAATGTCTTCTTTTCCTGTTGCTTAATCATTTTTATGAGTTTTTTTTGCAGGGTACCTGGTTTGAGATTGCCTTTTACAGCCAGCTCTGGCACTTACATTCCACACTCAACATTTAAATGGGAAAATTAATCTCCAAAGAAACTGGGATCAGGGCAGCACTTCCACCTGAGAATCCAACCTCCTTCCATCACCTGGTGAGGAGCCCCATGGTTGGGTTGGGAAGACCACAGCTTTCCAGCATGGAAAGCCACCCTGATGGCTCTTCAAAACAGCAGGAAAAAACATAAATCTACAACTAGAAAAGCCTGACCTCGGGTAACTATATTTGCAATGATCCCTTCCAGCTCCCAAGGACTTTTACCATCCAGGCTGATATCGATTTTCCAATTTTACAGCTGATGAAATCAGGGCACAGGATATTATTTGCCCCCAAGGTCATCTACCAGAAGCAGCAGAGCAAAGCCCAAACCAGTCTGTTTTCCCCCAGTCCCAGCCTGCTCCATTTTATGGCTTTTAAAAAACTGGGGGGGGGGAAGAGACACTCCACAACCTTCCAGGTTTCATATCGCTGGGAAATCTCCAGCTCACAGGAAGCTTTGGGTTTCCAGAATTTACATTCTTCTCATCCCGGCGCAAAAACAGCTCAATAAATTTCCCGGTGCCGATGGCTCACATCCAAGCAATCCTCTAATTACCTGGATCTGATAGTCCTCCCCGATCCCTTCCAGCTTCTTCTTGTACTCGTAGATGGCTTCCTTCATGTCGTGCATCTCCGAGCAGGAGGCGATGGCACCATCCACCTTGGGAGGAGCAAGCAGGAAATTGCTCCATAAGCCTCGGATCTGGGGGGAAACTCCATCCCTCCCTCCCAGCCACCCCCCGCTGGAGGGTTCACCAGCACTCCCTTACCTCCTCCACTATCTGCTGGCCTTTGGGGACCATCTCCATGAAGGTCTGGATGATCCGGAGCCTGTCCCTAGGAGATGTCTTAGGCAAGGGGGGGAAGCTGCGGTGGGAGAAGGAGGAAATCAAACCAGCTCCCGGAGGAATGGGCGTCCCCCTAGTCCCACCCTGGGGGCTGCTCTGCTTACTCAGGCTTCTGGGCAGCTCCTCGGTGGTGGTGGAGGACCAGGGTGCCCATGGCCATGGCCAGGTTGGTCCTGCCCACGCCAGTCTGGCAGCCAAAGAGCAGCGCGGGCGGGGGTCTGCCGGGGTCCCGGAGCAGCAGGCTGGGGCTCTCCTAGGAGGGAGGGACACAGGGGTGGATGGATGGATGGATGGATGGATGGATGGATGGATGGATGGATGGATGGATGGATGGATGGATGGAGACTCCAGTGGCTTCCAGGAGAGCCAGGTCTGCCCCATAAGTGGCTGGGATGGAGGCCATGCCCAGGTGTAGAAGGGTGGGTGGCATTTCCCTTTTGCTCAGGTGATGGGATGGATGGAGCAGGACAGGACAATGGGTGGCCCACCCACTGCATTTCCCTGCCCAGTGCCCTCTCCATCCATCAGCCTGTCCACCCCACTGGAGATGTTCCCACCACTTATCCCCAACCCACTGAGATTTCATCTTCCAGAATGAAAAAAAAAAAAAAAGGAAAAAGAAAGCAGCTCTGACATGGAAAACCTTTGCACCAAAGGCAGATCATTCCTGTCAAAGCCACTTAGGGAAGAGCTGCCTGGAGGTGGCCAGGGATGGTCATTTCTAGCCAGGGGTAGGGATGAACTGTTGGACAACATGGACTTCTCCAGCAGGAGGAGTGAAATCTGCAAGGCACAGGCATCCTCTAACAGGCAGAGTTAAGGAAAACCAGAAGATGCTCTCAGGCAGTCGCGGTCTCCACACAGCACAGGAGCAAATCCCACCCCAAGGAGGCCCCACAGACCAGGTGCTTTCCCTTGGCTCACCCTGAGGCAGCGGATGAAAGCGTCAAACTGCTCCTCCAAAGGGGCTCCCTCGGCAGGCAGGGGCAGCCGGTGGTACCTGCCGGGATGGGGACAGCCCTCATTAGGATGGGCCCGCGGGGGGGCTCCATCCCCACCACCTCGGGGGATACACGGCTTACGGGGTGCCGAGAGCCCCGAGCACGCGTGAGGAGGAGGAAGAGGAGGAGGGAAGGACCTGTAGGAGGGCTGGAGGAAGACAGGCCTGCGATAGACCTCGTCGGTGACCTGGATGTCCTCGTCGCACTGCACGCGCACGGCGTGGGGCTCGTCCCGCAGCCGCTCGATGTCGTTGTACACGTAGTAGACGCTCTCGCTCAGCTGCGCGAAGTCGCGGATCTACGGGAGACGGGAAAACCCCGTCAGGAGCCCTCCACTGGCCTCTGACCCGGAGGGATGTGCGCCCTTTCCCGTCCCAGCTCACCTCCTTGCGGATGGCCAGCTCCAGGCTCTCCGCCCGCGTGCCCCGCTGCAGGCGCTGCAGGTTCTCGTGGAGGTTCTCCTTGCCCCGGGGGGTGTAGGACACAAAGTCCCCCTCCAGCCGCAGGAACACCACGGGCTCCTCACGGACACAGAAGAAGACACATTCCTGCGAATAGCAGGGGACAGGCTGTCTAAAAGCTCTACTGGCTTTTTTCCCCCCAGCTCCCACCCTCCCACCAACCTTGTGGCCTTCTCTCTGCAGCTTCTGCAGCACGAGCTTGAAGCCGTTGAGGCTGGGCTGCCCCATCCCGAACACGGCGTAACCTCCTTTGGCCTGCCGGAAGTTGGGAGCGCCGCAGCTGCCAGTAGTGTTCAAAACATCTAATTTTCCATATACATCCCTGACCATGAAGTATTTCCCCTGCAAAATACCAGAAGAGAGAAGGTGGGACATCAGTGGATTTGAGCAAGGTGGGACTTCAACACAGCTGAGTGTAAAAGTGGCTTTTTCTATGTGATCTTCAAAATGAGCCCCGCCAAAAAACTCCTGAGGTTCCCAAAGCCCAGGCTGAAATGAGCTGGGTGATGAAATCGGTGGCAGAGATGCTCACTTGCACCAGGTAGTGCTCCAGCGTCGCCTCAGAAATGCGTCCCACTGTGTAGTTGGCCTTCAGCAGGTCATCGTGGATCTGGAACTCCTCCCTGCAGTTGTACCTGCAAGAGCCACACGCAGGTGGGTAAAAGAAAAAAATAATGGCATAGGTCAAGATCAAAACAAACCCCAATATTAGAGAACGGGGCGGAGAAACCCAGAATTTTGGAGGCTGCCGAGGACTTACGTGATGACCACGGGCGCCACTTTGTTGGTGATGATGGACTTGGCCTTGCTGTTGTGGAGCCCCAGGGTCTGGAAGGAGTGGATGCTGAGGGAGTGCTGGTCCTCCATGCTGCCGTCTCCCGGCGCCCGGCTCTCCAGGGGGGATGCCGAGACCGCCTGCTGTGCCGCGCTGGCCGTCGTACCCATCACCCGTGGGCAGCTGTACCGGGATGGGAAAAAGGCAGGGAGGAAAGAGAGAGGAAAAAAAAAAATAAATAAATAAAAAGGTAGGGGAAGAAATAAAAGGGAGGAGGAATTTATTTTTCAGCCACTCCTGATTTAGGATGGGAAAATCCCAGTCAGGGACATGGCAACCCCCTGCTGACAGCCGGCCAGGGAGGGAAGGCTAAGCCAGCCCTTTCCCTCCCGCTCCCACAAAAGGCTTTCTTCCTGCCTGCCATGCAGCTTGCTCCATCGGGGAGGTGAAAGTAGGGCTGAGGAGGGAGGGGGGGAAATAAAGGGTGAAATGCTGGATCCGGCCCCTAAAACCTGCTGAGTCAGCACACGGCACCACACAGCCTGAGCCTCCTCCCCTGCTTTCCCAGCACCCATAACCCAGTCCCGAGTCCCTCCCCACATGGAAAACTCTCGAACAGAGAGCACATGTTACTGGATATTTGGTAATTTCGGGTGCAGGAGCACGCCCGGAGCAGGTCTGTGCGTGCCAGCCTGGAAGCTGCCTGTACAGCAGCTGGTTATCCCCATCCCGGGGGAGCACCCAGGGCAGGCAGGGACCCCAAAAGCAGCCCCTGTTCATCCCTGAGCAAGGATGGAATGAAAAGGGCCAGGGCTGGCGGCGGCCAGGAGCATCCCGCCACACTTCAGCAGGCTGGGACAATGAGCCGACTGTCTGCGCCAGCCAGGGCCGGATCCCGGCTTCCCAACAAAGCCAGACATGGCAAAGGGGCAGCCTGCAAAAGACAAAAACTCTGCCCACTCCTAACGAGACGGTCCCCAGTCAAACCTCCTTTGTGCCTCATGGGAATTACCCTGGCAGCACCTGAAGGGGGACGGTACCTGCTCCGAGGCGATGCTCAGCGCTGGGAATACCGGGAATGGCTTTAACCCAGCCCTACAAATCCTTCTGCAGCTGCTCCTCCTGCCTCACAGGATCAATCCCTTACTGCAATCCCAGCGAATGTGATGCCCCCAGCAGCTGCAAATGCTTCAAGTGGGGGGAAAAGCCTGCGGAAAATGTGCTATTTCTAGACCACTGTGCCCAGGCAAACGTTTTCCCCTCCTCCCCACCTTCCTTCCCTGCTCCGCGGAAAACTTGTTGCTCTACTGTGAATTTTCTGCACCATTAGGCAGCCTGGTTTCTTTTACACACAAGAGCAGAGGGTGGGGGGGGAAATAAAAACAGCTGTTTCAGGCCAGTGAAGTTTCTCCAAAGTCCTCTTGAGTGTTTCTTTCACGTAAACATTGTGAGGGCAAAAATAAAGCAAAAAAATTATATATGTATATAGGGAGGTTTTGAGTGTTTCAGAGCAAGCACTCGTGGCTTTGGAGAGCTCAGGCAGCAGGCAGGAATGGGGCATGCAGCCAGGATGCTTTTTTCCCCTAATTTTGCTCAGAATGGCTGCATCTTTTCAACAGTGGGCTGGCTGGATCCCTCTGGGTTTGCTCCAGCCCTCCCCATGTTGCAGAATGGAGATTCCACCCCCCAGTTTTGAGGCAGGCACCTTCTGTACTTGCTTTGTCTTCCTCCCCTCCCCACAGACACCCACTTTCACCCTAAAACCCCCAGGGATATTTTCTTTTCCTGACAAACCACACCAAGAAATAACAGGCATAAAAGACGACGGGCAGATTTGGAAATTGTCTTTCAAACCACAAAATGAACGGAGAGAGGAAAACACATCTCAGCTTCTTCCCCTACTCCCTGCTTAGGGTGGGCAGGCAAAACCAAACAAGAAAAGTACCGAAATTACCCAAAGTGGGTGCTCAGGGAAGCCAAGGGAACTGCTCTAAAAAGCCACAGGAAGAGGGAAGTGCTGGTGTTATCCAAATAGGAGCAGCTATTTACTGGTATTGCTGCATCTGATGGGAGCAGGATGATTTACACCCCCCCCAGTGCCCACTCTGCAAGCTGGGACACAAACTAGGATGGGTAGGGAAGCAAAACCTCACCCCAGGAAAACAGATAAAATGATCTTGGCTGAAAACGTTACCAAATATTGCTAGTGGCTGCAATGGGAAGAGATGCAACAAAGCCACCATGACAGGCCAGCTGAGGGAAGCAGGAGCCCAGGGCCCAGCCTGGCCAGGACTAGCCCACCAAAGGGCTCTGGATTAGCCCAAATATCATTGTTTGCCCCATGGCTGGCCACAGTTAGCAAACACCATGAGACATTCCTGTACTGGAACAGGATGCCTGGAGAAGCTGTCAATGCCTTAGCCCTCAAAGTGTTCAAAGCTGGAGCTTGGAGCAACATGGCCTAGTGGAAGGTATCCCTGCTCATGGCAGGGGGTTGGAACGAGATGATCTCAAAGGTCCTTCCCACCCCAAACCATTCTGGGATTCTTTGATTCCGGGTCAGGAGGCTGGGAAGCAAGCCACGTGGATTTTACGATGGCATTAGCCATCAGCTGGCATGGGCTGGTTTTGAGCTCCCTTCCCTTTCACCACACCGTATTTGGGGGTTTCCTTCCTAGGAGAGAGAGGATGCAGAGACAACATCCCCCTGCACAGCATCCTGGCCTCCTTTCTGCACCTTGCCCTTCTTTTTTGGGGACAAACTCCAGAAATATTCCCCCAGCCAGCAGCTCATCCCTTCACAGACCCCAGAGCCAAGCCTGGGATCAGTCGTGGCCAAGGCTCCTGAACAAAGAGCCCATTTTCTCCCCATCTGCCAAAAGAACCAACACCCTGCACGAGGGCATCCCACCAAACAAACAGCAGTGTTCCTCTCCAGGTGTTTCGCCTAAATTCAAAGCGCTGTCGTTTAATTATTCTTGCTGCCTAATGAGAAAGCGAAGCCTACGGGTGGGCAAGGCAGAAGTGCTTCCCTTCCCCTCCAGACCCTGTTTCAAAACACCCAGCTCTGCCAAGCCTGGACAGGGAATACCAGAGGAGCCACCAGGAGCATCCCAAGAATTCCACTTGAGCATGCCAACAGATCCCGTGCGTGCGGATGCCGCAGCCTCTCCCGCAGAAGTCAGGACGCTGTAACAGCGCTCTGCCCTCCACCTTCCCACCTCTCCCAGCCTCCACCCGGCCCAGGGGTTATTCCCACACCCGGGGACCTGGCCAGGACTCAAAGCTGGAGCAAACAATGGACTAAATATAGTGGGAGGTGGTCAGGCTGCAGCTGCAGGATGCATCTGCCCTGGCCACCGCGCCGAGGAGGAAGCGTGCACTCGCCCGGCCGCCCCATTGTCAGCAGGAAATAAATCAAATAAATCTCCTTCCGTGCCTCCTCGAGATAGTTTATAGCTTTTAAAGCTCCTCTAAATGAAAAGCAAAGCCCTTTGGGAAGAAGCAGCAGCCATGGCAGCATCCTCCTAATGAATCCATCCTTCCTCAGTGTGGGCCAGCCCCTGTGGCTTTTTAGCATGGAGTCGGCATGGATGCATCCTCGAGGGACCCAGGGGCAACCCCTGGAGCACTGCTGACCCAAGCAGGGAGGCAGGAAACACCACAGGCCAGCAGGAAGCTCCGGTGCAGCCAGAGGGGCATCACTGGAGCCGGGAGGAAGCTGAGGTGGAGCTGAGCCCCCCGCCCCGGCGTGCTCTTTAACCCTCTTCTTCAAAAAAAACAGTGAAAATGAAATAACACACAAACAGCTTCTCTGGGACAGCCTGCCTGTGCCGGGAGATATCCCAGAGCAAAGGCTGCATGGGAACCAGGCTCCTGTTGTTCCAGGTGATGCCGGAAGGAAGCGGCCCGGCTTCTTAAAAGCACATAATAAAACAAAAAATAAAGGTGAGAAATAACACATTAAGCTGCGGATGATTTGGAATGTGTTGCCCACTCACCGAGCTGTGAGGGTAAAATAGGCAAAGAACCAAAATGCTTCAAATCAACCTAAAAGCGCTTTGCCAGGGGCAGGAAAAGGCCCTGAAAAGGCAACTTTGAGGCAGAGAGCTCTGCTTTTACAAGCCTTGACTGATTTATTAATATCTTTAAAGGAGCAAAAGCGACGGCCCTCCATCCTCACGAGCTCCTTGGAGAGCCGGTGGCGACGGCCAAAAATATAACTAAATAAGCAGCATTTCCTAGAAAGTCCAGAGGTATTTCCCTAAAGTCAGGCCGGGATCGGTGCTGCTGATCCCCCCACCAGCATCTGCTGAGCACCACAGGAAAGCATCAGTGGGATGCCTGCCCCCAAATCCAAGTGGGAGCATCCAGAATAACAAGGATCAGGCATTTCACACCCACTCCCCAACATGCTCCTGTCTTCTGGCAGAAAATCCTCCATATGACCAACTTGCCTTTAGTTACTTGATTTAAAACCCCTCACCCTGAAGCCAGGGAAAGCTGTTTGAGACAGGGAATGGAGGAGAAAAAAAGTCACCCCAAAAATGGGGATGCCAACGTGCTCCCCACCATGAGGAGGATGCTAGTAGGATCCATTGGGAATGGTATCCAGGCTGCAGCCCTTCTTCACAAACCTGGTTTGCATTATTTATCAGCATAATTAACCTGCCTTGCTAAGCACAGCCTGGGAGGAATTACATTCCTGGAAGTGTTGGATGGGGCTTGGAGCAACTGGTCTGGTGGAAGGTGTCCCAGCCCACGGCAGGGAGTGGAATGGGACGACCTTTAAGGTCCCTTCCAAACCGTTCAGTGACTCCAGGGTTTTGCAAAGAGCCCACCTGTAACTGCTGCCTCGCACCCTTCAGCTTTTAAGGCTCGCTGGCAGGGTTCCGGCAGGGAGTGGAATGATCCCTGGTGGGTTGGGATGCATCCCTGGGGTGCTGCTTTTTGGGCAGGCAGGAGATGCTTGGGCTGCTTGCTGTTGAGGTGAGGGGTTTCACCAACGAGCAGCGATGGAAAGAGGAACAAAGCCCCGACTGGGAAGCACCAGCGCTGCCAGTTGTGCCGTCAGCTCGCTGCCAGTGGTTTCAAGGTCTGTGAGCACACTCGCCTGAAGGGTTTCCTTTCAGTAGCACAAAGAAAAAAACAAAACAAAAAGCCATAAAACATGAAGATAAAGGCTGGGGCATCTCCAAAGAGACCGGCGACCTGCGGGCAAAGCTTTTGTCCGACGCCAAACAGTCCCCAGCTTGCCGGGAAGCGCCACAGCCCCACACCCAAACCAGGCCTGCCAAGCTTTTCCCCACCGGAGCTTCTGCGGTGTGGCAGGGGGGAGCAGGGTGTCCCCAAGGGTGTCCTCAGGCTGTCCCCTCCAGCACAACCCCCTGCTCGCAAGCCCGGGGTGGCCAGCGCCACGCGGAGCCGGCCGGGGCGTTTGGGAAGGCGAGGGCTGTGATTTTGTGCTATTCATAGCTAACCACGGCTCCCCTCCCAGCGAGGGGAAAACTGCTGGAGCAACGGGACGGCTCCTTTTACACGGGGCCGCTTTTCCAGGCCGGGAAGCGCTGCAGACCACACCTTTCCCAGGACAAGCAGCACCTTATGCACGCCTGCAGCGTGGTTTGGGATGCAGTGGGACTCGGAGCTCACAGATCTCCTCTCTCCCAGCCCCGCTCTCTTAATAAATAAAGCAAAAATCAAGCAAATCCCAGGGGTGTTTTGCTCACAACAGAGACCTGCCCGTTATTTTTAGGCTCCGTGCAGACATAATCACTTCCTGCCTTCCAGGAAGGAAATGTCCCACCACCGCTGCCGGGCTGCCTCCTCTTCAGGCAATGCCTGCCTGCTCCCAGCCCAGCCACCCCAAAACCCGCTGTTTGCCCCCATCCAGGGGGGGAAAAACGAGATCGGGATGTGAGGGTGCCACGGACGGGAGCGCTGCGGGAAGACGAGGGGGTGTTGGCTCCCCCAGCACTGAGAGGATGCACCGGGAAAAGGGCAGGGAAGCAGGTCCGGAAAAGTCCGGCAGCCATCGGAAACGCAGCCTGGATGAGATTTCTGGAAGTTTTCAGCCCCGAGGAGCTGGGCAGGAGCTCAGCGGGAGTCGGCAGCCTTGCTCCCAGGACATGCCCTCCGGGTGACTCGGTGCCACGGGGGGCTGGGAGCCCACCGGGCTCTGCGCCATCCCCCGCACGTGCCAGCGGGAAACCCATCCCAGCCTCGCCGCTCCCCTCGTGCTCCCGGAATGGGAGGCTGCCGAGCCAAACCCCGGACCTCGGCTACATCTGCTCCTCTTCCTCCTCCATCTTCATCCCCCAGCCATCCCGCACCTCCCCGCCTCCAGAGCCTGCTCCCCAGGCGGCTTTTGAAGGTGCAAGGGGGCACAGCCAAGAGATGCAAATCCCAAAACTCACTCTGGAGCCGCAGCAGGCACAGCCGGCACCGGCCGGCAGCCGTGCTGGGCTCCCAGCCCGCTGGGGCTGGCTTCGAGGCCAAAAGAGGGAGAGAAAAGCCCCTTTTAAATAGGAAACGCAACGGCAAAGGCAGGAGAGGTGGGAGGATGCCCTCCGCGGGGCGCATGCCGGGCCTCAGAACGAGTGACCCATCTATTTTCCAGAGGTTTGAAGCCCAGCGTTGGCTCTGAACAAACCCTCCCCGACGCGGCTGGGGCACCTCATGGCCACGCTGTGGGGTCTGTGCTCCAGGGGCAAAACAAACCTTCCCCGCACTGTCCCGCCTGCCTTGCCTTGGGGGGACATCCCCCGCCCAAGAAGCCCCCCGGGTGCCCAGCACAAACCCCCCGGAGGGTGGGGGGAGCTGGGGGGGCACCCTCGAGGGCTGCTCCTGCTCCCTCCATCCCCTTCCCACCGCGCCGGGCCGGGAAAGGAACCCCCAGCACCCCGGGGAGGGCATGAGAGCCGGTCCGGGGGCCGGATGCGCCGTCCGGAGCTCGGGCAATGCTCGGCCCCGCGGTGGCGGGAGGATGCCCGGGACCGGGGACGGGGCGCGGAGCGGGGCAGAACGCCCGGACCGGGGGCTGGAGGGGGGAGAAAACACCCAGTCCCGGGGGTCGGGGGGAGAATGCCCGCTCTCGGCGGCGATACGGTACCTGGGGGGCTCCGGGCTCAGCTCCCGCGCCGGGCCGGCCGCGNCCTCGGCTCCGGGACACGCCCCCTGCACCGCCCTCCGCACCCCCAGCACCGCCGGGACCCCCCCGGGCCACGGCACCGGCGCCTCGGGGACAGCCGGCACGCAGCACCCCCCAAATACAGCCACTGTCCCCTTAGGGAGCGCTGACACGCAGCCCCCATCGCCTCGGGGACACCCGGCACGCAGCACCCCCAGCACGCTGATCCTTCCATCACCTCCTGGTGACAAACCAGAGAGGGGTTGGGACAGAGAGGCGACTGTCAGATGCCACCACCCTAGCCAGGTTTGCAGTTTTGGGGACATCAAGGCACTGCCGGCACCTCCCAAAGTCGATAAGTGCTTTTCCTTCCCAGAAGTGGGAGACAGGGATGTGTATGATGGAAGCCCAATATCCCATCCAACACTGCCCTCTGGTAGTTCAAAACCATTCCTCCCTTGTCCTGGCACTCCATGCCCTTGTCCAAAATCCCTCTCCAGCTCTCTTGGAGCCCCTTTGGGCACTGAAGGGGGCTTTAAGGTCTCCCTGGAGCCCTCCCTTCTTCACATGAACACCCCCTGCTCTCCCAGCCTGTCTCCACAGCAAACACCAGGGCACCCCCAGGTCTCAGAGCCATCCTTCCTTGCTCAGGCCACTCAGATTCCTGGGAAATAAGGCTGCTGCCCACCCACCCAGCTGCTTCCCAGCACCCTACAGGGTGCACCATGGTGGGCTCTTGCCATGGCTTCACCAATACCAGCAGGTCCAGCTCTGCTCATCTCCCCCCCGCAGTCCACCACGGCACAGAGTGAATCCATCAGGCGACTTCAGGCTTCCCTCATTGCCACATAAAGATGCTATTTCAGCTAATCCATAAAACCCCAATCCTTTCAGGCTCCTACCTGCCTTCCCACATTCCATTTGGGTGAAAACAGTGGCTCTCAGAGCCCCCCAGGTAGGAGCCCAACTCCACCTCCCCCTGAGCGTTACAGCCTCGCCCACACCCAGCACCATCCACAGCTGCCGCGCTGCTCGGAATCAGTGTTTGGAGGACACCAGCAGGGCGAAGAAAAAGGAGAAAAAACGGCATTAACACGTTCACTGGCACTGGGAAGGAGGGCCAGGAATGTAAACGCAGCCCAGAGCTAGTCCGAAAATGGTAACAGCTGGAAAGGAGGGCTGGAAAGTTTGTTCATCGGGATCCGAGATCCTAGCCAGGCTCCCAGCATCCAGCTCAGCCAAAATACCTTGCCCTCAACTGCTCTGCTGCATTTACAGTCCTCGACTGAAATTTTGTAACTTTTGAAATTGATTTTGTTTTAATTCTCCATTTTAAGATCCCAAATCAGTGTCTAGAAGCTCCTCAGAGAGGAGCACACCAAAACCCAGGGATTCACACACACACCCCTCACTACAGGGGCTTCAGTAACTGAAGCACATTAAAACTGAAATACGTTAACTGAAATACAGTAACTGAAACACATTAAAAACACCCCAAAATTTGTTAGGGAACCAGTTGTCACTGGTATTGCATGGCCTAAACCAGATTCAGGGAAAAGCAGATCCCAAATGCCCTGTCAGCAATTTTCCTCGCCGTGTTCCTCTCCGTACGCACGCTCCAAATTTCCCTGACACTGCAGAATTAAACTGCTGCAATATGAGCAGAATCCACGGGAGGTCATGGCAGGACCACTCCAAGTGCAGCCAAACCAGGGTGCTCCAAGAGGCCCCCAAACTCTTGGAAATGCCCCCCCGGCTTCACCCCTGGGATCTGAATGCTTTGGGAATGTGATGTGCTGCTGTGGTATTTCACACACAGAGCTGAGGTGTCCTCAAGGGATGCATCCCCAAGTGATGCTGGTGGTTTGCTGAGGCGCCCACAGAAGTTTGGGGGCACCCTCTGTAGCCAGAGGAAGGGGACAGAGGTCCCATTGCTGCCCCTCCCTCAGCACCCTCATGGGGGAAAAGGACTTTGCTGCTCAGACCCCTCCCCAAGTACAGTGAATGGTATTAAAGAGACTGACCTGGGTTAATTTTTTTCAAAATGTTAATATATTAAAAAATTAATATATTAACATATATTAATGGCGTCCTCTCCTTGAAGGTTTCAAGGCTAAGGTTGGTGGACACCCTCCACTAGACCAGGTTTGTTCCAAGTCCCATCCAGCCTGGCCTTGAAGACTTCCAGGGATGAGATCAGGACAAATGATCAGCTTGGGGCAGTTTTGAACATGGGAGACCTACAGGAAAATCAGGCTTCTCTGTGTGTGACGTTTTGCAATTTAACCCTCAGCTGCTGGTTCTGGGTTTGACCCTTCCCTGCTCTCTGGGCATGACTGGGAGAGAGCCCATGAGGGGAGTTGCTCCAAAGGGAAGGGAAAATCCACCCCATGCCCTGAATCATGGTCCAAATCACCTTGATTTAGTAGAACCAAAATCTTTATTGATCTCACTGTAACAGCAACCACTGGCGAGAGCTTTTCTCCTCCCAAACACCTGCTTGAAGAGACAGTAAAAAACAACAGAAATCCCAAAGGGATCCCCTGACTAGCAGAGGAACACCCCGGCGAGGCCAGGCACTCCCTCCCTGCTCAGCCCCAAGCCTGCTTACAAAAGAGAACCTTTGGGGAGAAAGGTTGCTGGGATGGGGAACGGAGACACAGGGAGGTCAGGAAAGGGGGCATTTAGAGAAAAAAAACAAACAACAAAAAAGGTTTCCCTCCAGCTCCTGTCCATTAAGTCACGTTGTCCTTGGATATGGTCTGATTGTTCTTGGCTAGCAGAGCAGGTTTCCCAAAACGAGCAGCTGCGCCGAGGGCGCCAGGTCCCTGCATCCACGGTGGCCGTCCCCGCTCTGCCAAGGCTGTCCTCGCCCCCTGCCCCTGCCCCTCCCTCGACCCCAGGGCCGAACCGACCTCCTAGGATCTTCGCTTCAAGGAAAATATATTTATTTATATATAATATATATATTTGTGTGTGTCTTATCACCACCCACCCACACACATATAGATATTGCTACTCGCACTCACTCACTCGTGCGCCCACGGCGGCCGGGCTGCCGCGTTCACCTCACCTCCCACGCGAGGGAAAGGATGGGAAAGACAACCCATTCCCTGGGGTTGTGCTTTTGCTTCTTCCTCCCCCACCCCCAAAACGAGGGGCAGCCCCCTCCTTGTGAGAAAAGCAGCTGAAAGATGGGAGCTCGCCACCAGCGCCGCCCCGTGCCAAACACACCTAGAGAAATAAATTACGGGATGGAAAGTGCACAAAGCCTGTGGGATGTCCCCCTCCCCAGCACGGGGCCCCCAAGGCTGGGTACCGAGGTGGGGGGTGACCCCGGAGAGGGAGGGAGGATGGATGGAGCAGGCACTCAGGTGGGGGCTGATAAAACGGCACTTGAGAAGGTTGTGGAGCTGGTGATGACTCCCAACAGGCAGCAAAAGATCAGAACTGGGGGGCTGGTGGGATTGGGCTGCTCGTCAGGGGAAGAGTCACACGGAGAGAGGGGGAAAAAGAAACCCCATCTTTCTCCAGGGGAGGTTCAAGATGGCCACGCCATGCCAGGCTGGCAAAGGGGAGGTTAACGTGGAAATGCTTTATCCACGACAGCATGATCCAGCTGGGAGAAATGCCATCCTGAAAACTGAGCAGAGGATGGCATCAATGGCAGCACCCTGCGAGGAGAGCAGCCCATCCCTGCGGTGTCTGGAGAGCCCCCACAGCCCCCAGGGACACCCAGTGATTCCTGAGATATCCGACGGTGCCAGAGGGATCTCCCCCCTGTAGGATTCACATTAAAAGGGCCGGGGGGGTAAAAAAAAACCCGAGCACTACAAAGCACTTTCCCAGAGGCACTCGGCCCCAGCCCTGAAAAAGTCGTTGGGGGTAAAGCGCCCCTTTTTAGTACCAAAAATAAAAGCAAGGGGGTTTTACAAGATATGGCTACATTGCTGTGAGTCCTGGCTGGTGGGTGGGGGACACGGCCCCTGGCTGGAGGGCCAAGATGGCAGAAATCCAGGTAGGAGAGATGCGGACACGCTGGCCGATTCCATCAGGGACTACAAAGGACCCCTGGAGGACCCAAGGGAACGGGCTCCCAATGTTGTCCTTCACTGAATGCCAACACATCCCAGGGAAACTCAAAAAACACCCTCCCCAGGGTGCAAGCAGGTGCACGATTTTAGAAGTGATGTTCCCCCCTCCTCCCAACAGGCTGCCGAGATTTTCCAGGAGAAGGGGCAAAGGGAGTGACACAGCTCCAGAGCACTGAACAATGGGAGGTTTGGGTAACAGAGGGGAATTTTGGGGGGGCACGAGGCAGCATTAGAGGCAAAGGGACGTTTTAAAAAGAAGCCTGGTGGAGATCAGGCTGCTGGCAGGTGGAAAAGGAGGAACAGGGCTGGATCCAGAAGGGATGCTCCGTCTGGCACACGCTCAGACCGGTCACCCACAAAGGGAGAGAAGACAGAGCTGCACTCCCCCCAGAACAGAGGGGGAGGAGGAGGGCAGGGAGGGGACGCTGGTGGGGACCACTGCCACCTCCACCTCGCCGGGACAGATCCTGCTAAGCCGAATGGGGGGTGCACAGGGCTGGGGAGTTGCTGCCTCTCCGTGGTTCCCGCTCAGATATCCATCTCGAACTGAGCTTCGTCCCCTGGCAAGAGGCAAGGAGAGCAGCGTTAGGGGCGCCATCCTCCACCCCAAATCCCTCCTGTCCCGCCCCGGGGATCCCTTACCCATGGATGGCTTGCCCTCCTGGTGGTTCAAGTTGTTGGCGTCCGCTTTGGGCTCCTCGCCGGCCTCGCCGGGGCTGGTGACGCCGGGAATATTGGGGAGGTGACAAGGCGGGGTCTTGGCCATGGGGGAGTTGCGGCGGTCCAGCAGGAACTTGCGGTCGTAGATGATCCGGGTGCCTGGGGGGAGGACGGGAGGAGAGTGGGGGAATCCGGTTCGGCAGCGCTTGTTTGCCGAAGGAGTTTCCCGGCGGGACGGGCGCCCCGGCCAAGGTTTTCCGCCACAGATCGGCGGAGAGGGCTGGGGGGTGCGCGCCGCCGCTCTGCCCGCTCTTATCTGGGCACGACAGGCGATAATTCGGCGCTGGCCAAACAGCCCGGCGGCAACTGGGTCCCGGCTGCCCCGGGGCGCTCAACGCCGTCCCGGCGCAGAGACCTGGCAAACTCACGGCAGGGGTGGGAACGAGTCCCGGGGATGCCGATGGAAGCGGCACCCCGAAGCACCACGTGTCCCTCTCCGCTGCACAGGAACGGGGCATGTCACCACCCCGCGGTGCCGGGGCGGGGTAAGGCCGAGGCACCGAGCCCCCGGTGCCCGCGTTCCACCGGGAGCTTCCTGCCAACCCGTCCCGGGATCCAGCTGCCGCCCCGCCGGGACCCTCCGCGCTCCCGGTACGTCCCGGAAAAACAACAAACCCATCTCCACGCGTGTGCGTGGAGGAGAACGGGTGGCAGGCGCTACGTATCAGCGACATATAGACGGGATACAGGCGCGGTAGGCACGGTCCGCCCGCGACACGCGGCGTTCGGGGCGG
>WBNO01025698.1:19117-33378 GCA_013400575.1 Peucedramus taeniatus | reverse complement strand
GGCCCCGCCGCCGCCAGGGGGCAGGCGCTGCGCCGCGCCACCCTGCCCGAGCCTCCCACGTGGTCTAGCGGTGAGGATTCCTGGTTTTCACCCAGGCGGCCCGGGTTCGACTCCCGGCGTGGGAAGACCGAATTTTTCTTCCTTGGGAGAGGGGAAAGGAACGTGGTGGTGGTGGTGTCCCGCCATTCCGTCCTGTCCACGGTTCCTTTGGCCAAAATGTTTTGGCTAGACCGAGCTGAATGAAGTCACCGGGAAAAGGAATGCATCTGCACATCCCGAACCACAAAAGGGGTTGTAATCCCTGTATCTCACACCAGGAAAGGGGTTGTATTCACATATCCCAAACCACGAAAGGTGTTCTATGCCCATATCCCAAACCAGGAAAGGGGTTGTATCCCATATCCCATACCAGGGAATAGCATTCATCTCCATATCCCAAACCAGGGAAAGGGCATGGATCCCTATATCCCAAATAAGGAAACGGGTTTCATCCCCTTATGCCAAACCAGGAAAAGACACGCATCCCCTTATTCCACACAAGGAAAAAGAGACTCATGCCCATAATCCCAAACCAGAGAATAGGATTCATCCCCATATCCCAAACCAGGAAAATGGCATATCCAATACAAGGAAGGGGGATGCATCCAGATATCTCAGACCAGGAAAAGGGATGCATCCCCATTTCCCAAACCAAGAAAGGAGACAAATACCCGTATCGCATACCAGGAAAGGGGATACATCCCCCTATCCCAAGCCAGGGAACAGGAGGCATCTACATACCCCAAAAGCAGCATCCTAGAAAGCTGGGAATCTCACCCTAAAGGACACGCCAGCCCCAGCACAGCCTCCCTCCCTCCCCTGGGAACACTGATCCTGACGGTTATTTTTAGTATCCCTGTCCCAGAGGCCAGAGTGGCTGGTATCTCCCTCCAGCCCTGGATCCCGCAGTCGGAAGCGCGTTCCCGGCGGGGCCGGCCGCCCGCATGCACAGGAGGATGGGCGAGGCGGTCGCCCGCGTGGCCAGGAAGGTGAACGAGACGGTGGAGAACAAAAAGGATTCCCTGGGTAAGCCCGGCGCCCCGGCCCGGCTCCCGCTTGGGCCCGGACAAGGATCGGGTATCCGGGAGCAGGGCTCTATTTTTCACTGCCACAGTCTAAAAAAAGCTGTCGGCGTTCCCTCCCCGTGGCTCTGGAGAAGAGAAAGACTCCCCCAAAGGGCCCTCGGTCCCACAGAGTTAGAGCAGGTTTACATTATCCCATGGGGTGTGTCCCCTCCTTGCGAGCAGTGGCTGGAGCAGATTTTTCCCCATGTTGCCATGTCAGATTCGTGTTTTCTTGCTATTTCCCCATTTCCAGCTAATACCCAAGAGCGGGGTGCAGTTCATCAAAGGAGAGAGATGAAAGCCACTCGTTTTTATTCTCACTGGATTCCCGGCCCTGGGATACAAACCAGTGTGTGCTGGGAGCTGGGCCGTCATCGCTCAGGCTCTCCACATCCTCCTGAGAGAAACGTGGGAGGATGGAACTTGCTCCATCAGCCCCCGCAGTGGCTTTGGGGAGGGGGCAGGAAGCAGAGCCCATACTGGGGCTGGGATACAGGGTTTCCATCCCTGGAGTCTCCTGGGAGGGGAAACAGAAGCAACTCAGGACAAAACAAGAAGGCCATGAGGTGAGAAGCACAACCAAATCTTTTTCCCCTCCCCACAACTTGCCATGGGACAACCACCCATGACCATGAGAAATCCAGCCAGGAGCAGGGAAATCCCTGTTCCATCCCCATCAGCAGTAGAATAAGCATCCCTGGGCTGCTCAGCTACCCCAGGGAATTAGGGATACGGGGGAGCAGGAGAACTGAAGTTCTTAGACCCTTGCCTGGGTCTCTCTGTGTGCAGATCTGGCCAACTGCAAACTGATGACCTTCCCTGTTGGAATCTACAAAGCCATGAGGAGCGTCACCGAGGGGATCCATCGCATCTCCCTGGCCAACAATGAGCTCAAGTCCATCACCAGCCGATTTGTCACCACCTTCAGCCAGCTGAGAGGTAAGAGCCAGCCACTTCCGACCCTCTGGGACACTCCAGGAGCGCCCAGGTTGCTGCAGAGGGGGCAAAGCACCCAAGAGATTCCCCTGAGCCCACACCTCATTGCAAGCTTTAGTTCAGACCCCAAAAAATCCGTTTTTCCTTACACCTTCTGCCCCTTGAAGGACGAGGACACTGGTTCTGCTCTCACCCACCCTTCCATACTGGTATCAGGCTGCTGTGGGGTCACTCATCACCCCCCAGCTCCCTCCAAGAATGGGGCTGAGGATGGAGTAGGACAGGAAAGCTTGGGGATAACAACGGGGCACGGCAGAGACGGGGCAGTCCAGGCTGTGCCGGCTCATTAGTGCTCGTCCTGAGGCAGCGAGAGCTCATTGCTGCAGGAGATGGGAGCGCTCATCAGCGCCGCGGGGACGCCTCCCTGCGGAGCCCACAGCAGGCAGCCAGAGGCTAATCCGCTAAAAAATGGCCATGCAAGCGTCCAGAGCATCCAGTACCACGGTATTGAACACTGAGGACGGCGCTGGGGATGCTCTGGCAGCTCCTAAAATCAATTTTGTTCCTACAACATACCACACAAATGCCACTGTGGTGGGTGCCTGGGGAGGCTTCCCTTGTTCTGGAGCCGGAGCATCATCTGGGAGAACACCCCTAGGCTGGGGAAAGGAAACAAATCCAGCAAAGGAAATCAATTTTCATTTTCTAGACAGCACAACAAGCCCTGAAGGGAAAAAAATGACTTTGTTTCCCAGCACAGGCTTTGCTCCACCACTGAACCAATCACTCCGGCCAGGAGCTGTGCTGGGTCTCGGCAGGAACAGATGCCCCAGGGCTGGGGACAGGCTGAATGAGGCAGGACCTATAAATACCAGGTATTAGCAGGGGCAGGGCAGCTTGTGTGGGTATTTATAGTGCAGAAAGCCCTGTGTCACTGGAGAAGGGCGCTGGGACAGCAGGATTTGGGTTCTGTTCCCAGGAGTGCTGCCCCTGTCCCCACAGGAGCTCATTTCTGGGGCAGGAAAGCATCACAGATGGGCAAACTGTGAAAAATAGATATTTTTCACATCTAAAGACCTTTCTTCCACCGTTCTGTTTATTCCTCAGAAGGGGTTCAGGCACATGAACATAGAGGGCTAGCCTAAAGCCATGACAAATGTCCATTGGGGAGGTAATTGCACTGACTTTATGAGGAAATATTCCTTATTTTTTACAGACCCTGCTTGCAAAAGGCTGCCCAATTTCATTAGAAAAGCATTGCTCCTAAATGTGGTATTCCCAGAAGGCAAATCTACAGCGTCAACCACGGAAAACAGAAAAAAAAAAAAAGCCCAAATTTTGGAGCCGGAATCACACTGATGGACCTGGCAGTCCACGGGGGCTGTAAATCAAGCCGTGTATGAGTTATTCCCCCGTATTTTTCCTTGCATCCCACCACCTCCCTTCTGTCTTGTCAGAGCTCAACCTGGCAGGCAATTACCTGCACCGCCTGCCCGAGGAAATCACCTCCCTGCGGCACCTCCGCGCCATCGACCTCTCCCGCAACAGGTTCCGCCGCTTCCCGGAGCCCCTGGCCACCATCCCTGCCCTGGAGACCATCGACCTGCAGGAGAACGAGATCGCAGGTGAGGAGGACCTTTTCCCGCTGGAAAAAGGGGATTTAGCATCACACCATCAGAGCCTGCTTAGCCATTTGCCTTTCCCGGGAAAGGAAATTTGCCTCCCAGGGAAAAGCTGCTGCAGGCACAGTGGGAACCAAGCCTCATTCAAGCTGCCCTGTTCACCACGCTGGGATGTAGCTCTTAAGGGCACCTCCAGCTGGGGTGACCCAAAATCCCCAGATTTCATTAAAAAAAAAACAGAGCTGATTGCAGAGCCCGGCCCCGGGAATGCTGGGCCGGGACGATTGCTGCCAGCCTAAGCACGGACACGAGCCCACCTGAACATTTCCCAGAGCAAACAGCAGCTGGCTGACACTACAAAATCCCCTAAAAATTAAATTAAAGGAATGGTAAGAGCCGCTCATCCCTCAGCCCTGCAGCGGCAGGAAAATTTTTCATGTGCAAAAAGCTGAAGGCTTTGGAGTCTGTGAAAGCTGGCAAAAGGGGCAGCTGTCACACACAGATAAAAGTGAATTTATTTAGCAGGCAGCTTTCAAAGAGCCCGGGCTGGAGCATCCCACAGCCCCCACGGACCCCCGGGGAGCCGAATATCAGAGTCCACTCAATTCTGCTGTTTTATCTGGGATTGCTTCAGCTGCTGCTGGGAAAGCTGCTCCCTGCCACACGAGGTTTATGAACAGCCTCACATCAGCTGCTCCCCAGCTGTGCCTGTAGAAACACTGCAATCAAAAACTGCTTCCACAGGAGCCAGAGGAAGACACGACTTTTCCTCACCCTTTTTTTCTCTCCTGCCTCCCAGAGAGAGCTCTCACCTTTAGTTCCCTCCATCACTTTTTGAGTTCAATTGGCTGATTTCAATCCGAGCTGGTCTCCAAACAGCATTTTCCTCACTTGTTTTGTGGAAGCAGGATGCTGCAAGAAGGGAATGCAGCTTTTTGGTGCCTTTTCCCCTGCTAAAATGCAGAGAGGAAAGGCTGCATTCAGGGTTGCACCCGAGCTGGGTTGATCCTGGAGGAGGGGGTGGCTTGAGAACCCAGGCTTGGTCACCTCCCACCAGGCTCCCCTCGGCTGGGAGGTGTCCTCCTGATGTGGGGAAAATAAAAACAAACTAAAATCGGACAATTTCAGGCCAAAATGTTGTAGGGATATGTCTGAGTAGTGCACACGAGGCTGTGTGGCTGCAGAAACAGGTGAGGTGAGCTTATTGTACACGTTTTCTGGAAAGGGAAGAGGCAAACACCGGAAAGCCAGGGGGTTTCAGCCCTTTTTTTCCAAAGAAACAAAAGCCTGGGCAATCACACTGCTGCCACCAGCCCTTCCCAAATGGGTTCCCCTGCACATGAGCTGGTGTTTGTAGGGTTGCAGCTGCCCTGGTCTGTGGTGCTGTGCCAGTGCTGTCCTGCCTATCCTCCTGTGCCATCCCAGGGATGCTGGAGAGGCTCCTGCCAGGGCTGCAAACCCGATTTAAAAGCTCCTGCTGAAACAGCTGAGTGGCTTGCTAAGACACATCCAGCCGGAGGTGGTAGGTGATGTTTTCCAAAGGGAAACAGGAGTGAAAGGAGATTAATTAATGCATGCCTGGAGCCTGTGGGCTCTGTGAAAGGAGACATTTAGTGCCACAAGCCACCCTTTTCATCTAAATAAGCTCTTAACCCTGGACTGTAATTATGTATATATTACTGTCAGTGCTTTTAACTCTTTCCCTGATAATTAGAGTTATTTCAAATCAGCGTTTTGAGCTCCCAAATCCATGGGGATGTTTTGGTGCCTGGAGCTTCAGCTTCTCTTTCTCCTATTCCTTGATTAATGGTTTCATAGGGATGGTGTTGACACTGCTGCCAAGGCTGGGGAGGTCACTGCTGGGGACAGCTGTGGTTAATTTTGTCCTCCTGAGAATGTCGAGATGGGACAAAGGGGGATGGTTTCAAACTCAGAGTAGGGCTAGACGGGATATTGGGAAGAAATTCTTCCCTGTGAGGGTGATGAGACACTGACACAGAGATGCTGTGGATTTCTGAAGCATCCAAAGCCGGGTTGGATGAGGCTTACAGCAAGCTGGGGCAGTGGAAGGTGTCCCTGCCTCCATCCAGGACTGGATGAGCTTTAAGGTCCCTTCCAACCCCAACCATTCCACAACAACGGTGTCACTCACTTATTGTCACATTCTGCTTTAATTATGTAAAAAAGCCTTTTCCCTCCCTATTTTTTGCTTAACTGGTGAAGCCAGCATGAATAATTCAGGCTCAAATGCAAGTGCCTCGTCCATTGTGAAGGCAGCAAGTGATGTTTTGGGTTGTTTTTAGAGGAATTTGTGGCTCAAAGAGCACAGCCCCACAGCTACAGGCTGCACCGTGTGCCCTGCCTGTCCCTTCATGCCAGGGGTGAGTCACTGCTCCTTACCTGGAATTAGGGTGCAGAGCTGAGCTGTTCCCAGCCTGGGAAGGTCTTGGTCCCCAAAACACTTTACTAAACTCCCTAATTTAAGCAAAAAGGGTGAAAGCACTTTTAACTTTATCATGCTGCGTAAGAGGATGATTAAACTTCTTATTCTCTGCTGCATTAGATGATGATTAAATAGGAAGATCTATGAAAAAATACATTACTTTTGTGCTTCAAGGGAAAAAAATAACAAGCAAAATGATACGGGGGAATGGCAGTGAACAAATCCACCATGAAGAAGAGTTATTAAAAAAATTCATGTGAAGCTCTGCCTGATGAGCCATGCGCTCCTCGGGAATTTGTGCATGGAAAATATCACCATTTTCTGGAGGAGAAAGAGGGAAAAAACAAAGGCATTGAAGTGTTTGAATCTTTTTCCAGCATAAAATAAGTTTCATGGTTTAAAAATCACATAATCATCTACCAGATATGATTACAAAAACGCAATTCTGCTCCAGGTGCTGGCAGAGGAAACAGGAGCTGGGATACAAAAGGCTTTGTCATTTTGGTGGCCAAATGAAAAAGAAATTGGTTTAGGTAAATCAGACAGGTGGGCTTTGCTAGCCCAAAATATTGTGAATTGTAGCAAAATCTATCATCTTTTAATGAGCTTAATGGTTAGGTTTCCATATCAGTCACATTCCTCTGCTCTCAGTGGATTCACATTGGGACCATCCAGCTGAGCTGCCCCTTGTTTTTTAAAGCAGAGTTTGTAAATGTCATGTTTTCTAAAGGACAACACCCAAATTCGTGGAAATTGCAAAATAGAAGGGTGCCTCTTGATGGCTGAGAGCCATTTTGCAGGCTGTCCAACAAGGGCAAAGACCACATGTCTTCCTGTTGGCTTGGAGAGGGCTCCTAGGCATTGCAACACTGGGGGTGAAATCAGGGAATAAGTCTGTGAATCCAAATTTAGTGTCCCAGCAGGGGTTTTATTAGCACTAGGAGAACTGGAGGGCAGTGCCCACCCTGCATATCTTGGTGCTTGCACCTTGCTGACACATTCCTTAGAATCACAGGATCATTCAGGTTGGAAAAGACCTCTAAGACCTCCGAGTCCAAATGACAAATTCGCCGGAGCAGTTGGATAAATGAATATTTCACTGTCTTTCTGTTTGGTCAAAGCCTGCAGACAGGCAGGAGCCTGTCTTTGCTGCAGGCTGTCCATCAAGAGGAGCTTTCATCCCTTCCACCTCTCCAGGATGGATTCTCACCTCCGTGCTCTCTTTCCAGAGGTGCCGACGGATAAATTGGCCTCCATGGCACTGCTGCGGAGCCTCAACCTGCAGGCCAACCCCGTGGGCCCCGAGGTGCGGCTGCTGGTCCGGCCCCTCGTTCCCTTCGACCTGCTGCTGTCTCCAGAGGAGCCCATCCCTAAAGCCTGACAGGATCCCAGGGTGCCCGAGCTGTCCCGAGGGGTGACTGCCCACCAGAGTGGTTTGCCTTAGGTCAGTCCCTGCTACGCCCCTGCTTCTGTCCCAAAGCTGCAGCTCTGGTTTGGGTCCCAAACCTGAATGAGTGCCTCGTTTTTCCTAAATTAAAAGCAAGCAGCAGGGCTCCCCCGTGGAGGGATGGCTCTGCCAAATCCCGAGGCAGGCAATCTTCTGCTCATGCGTTTTGGGGATGCAGAGGAGCTGCAGCAGTGTGGTGGGAGGTTTGGGTAGAGCTGGGGGGAATTTGGATGTTCACCATCCCACCCAGGCAGTGACGGGGAGCAGCAGGATGGTGGAGGACATCCCTGCAGGTGAAAGGGTTCTCCCTGGAATTGCTGACGTGGTGGTGTGCCAAGTGCCTAATTAAATGCTTTCCTGTTACATCGTGGGAGTTGTACCTGATTAAATTCGAATTACCAGTCTTGTCCTTAAAGAAGCCCCTTCGCACAGCTGCTCACTGCAGACTCCAGCTAGATTCTCCCAGACCCAAGCTGTATATCCCTGGAAAAATCCTTGTTTTCCAAGGAATTTTTCTTCCCTTCTGTTTTTTCACCATGGAAACCAAAGCAACCCATTGGCAGTGGGTCCCCACACGCTGCTCACCCCCTGGGTGTCCCCAGAAGTGTGCACCCATCCCTCGGGTGTTGTGGGTCCTCAGGTTGTGCTGATTCCCTCCCCAGGAAGAAATGTCCTGGAGAGAGTGGCCTCTCAGTGGCAGGCAGGCCACTGCCAAGCACACCCATGTCCCTTAGCAGCTGGCTGCCTGCAAAAAAAAAATCTCCTGGGAGAAACCCCAGGTGCTATCTCCAAACGCCTTGTTTAAACACCTCCCTTGTTTGTTCCTTTGGGTATTTAAGGGACAAACACTTCCCAATGCTGTGTGTGGGCTGGGGACAGCCAGGAATGGTAAATCGTGTAAATATTTGACTTCTAGACTTGCCAAACTTTGGTAAAAGATTATGGTAAGAGATACTGGGCTTGCTGGAGGAGCTGGGGTTGAATGGAGCAGCCTGAAGCCAGGACCAGCATCCCTAAACGTGCTGCTTTTCTCTCTGTGTGGATTGATGGATAGGGGATCTCCCCACTCGTCTTGAGGCTCCTGGCATATTTTCCTCCCGGGATGGACAGGAGCACTGCTGGGGACACCGGCCATCAGCTGCCAGCATCAGCGCGGGGACCTCGGCGGCAGCGAGGGGACACAGACCCGGACCCTCCCCAGGGAGCGAACCTGCTCCCTCCCTCTCCTTGCCCCGCGTGGTCCGCCCGCCCCCGCGCTGCCTCACGGGCGGGGGGCTGCGTGCGGGCCCCCCTGTATCCATGGCGATAGGAGGCTCTTTCCCCCCGCGCCCCCTCCCCTTCTCCGCTGCAGCCGGCGAGCAGCCGCAACCGGCGCGGCGGCACCGCGGCGGCACCGGGGCTCGGGACCGGGCGGGAGGGACGGAGGGAGGGACGGGGGCGAACTGTGCCCCCTCCCCGGGCAGCAGATCGCCTCCGGCTGTAGCTCTGCACGGCAGCGATGCAGCCCCCGGAGCCGGGTCGGGCCGGCGGAGGTGAGTGACAAGACCTGATTGATTTCACCTCCCCTAAAAGCTATTCACCCCTCATCCCAGTCCCCTATTCCATCAGACCGGCCTTTCCCCGCGGTGGTTTCCCACAGCCGGACAGGGAGGCAGGTGGTCCGTCACCCCCCGTGCCGTCCCCATCCCCTTGTCACCACCTCCGAGATGACAGTTAGTGCTGAACTGAGGACGCCTGTATCCATCCATCCATCCATCCATCCATCCATCCATCCATCCATCCATCCATCCATCCCTCCAACCATTCATCCATCTATCCACTCACTCATCCATCCAGCACCAGCCTGGGTGCTCAGCAGCCCCTTATTTTCCTTTCCCTGTCTTCCACCTTGCTTTTAAAACCACCTCCAATTCCGTAGGACACCAACCTCCTGCTCATGCTGCACTGCAGCCCCAAAAGATGAAGTCCAGCAAAGTTTTATGCTTAATATCACAGATTTTGGGCAATCTCATTACAGTCTTTGTTATTGCTCCTGCTTACAAAGCTGGTTCACGCATCTGATACCGACTATCTGGAGAATCTTGCCCCCTCGATCCTGCTACTCCCTTGCCTCTACAAGAGGCTCCTTCTCCCGTGTCAGCTGCAAACCCCCGCAGCGCCTTTCTGAATCCCCACTGGAAATGTGTTGCCCAAAGCCTGCACCCAGGACTGGGGTATTAGGGGCTGGATAGGGCCCTCCTGCCTGCCGGAACCTTGGGGAAGCCGGCGGTCCCGGTGGCTGGGAAAAGCATCTCGGCTGGCAGGCTGAGCACCGGCATCGGCACAGGGATGTGGGGATGCTCCAGCTGCCCAGCACACAGCGGCTTTGGAGGGCTGTCAGCGCAAGGCTGACCTGCAGGCGCTTAGGCTGAGCCTTAAAGCTAAAATGTGCCTTTCCTCGCCTCACCACTGCAGCCTGGATTCTCCCGGAGTCAGCCCCGTCACCGCTGCAGGCAGCCCCTGCCCACGCCCGGCATCCTCCCGCATCCCTGCCTGCGTGCGGCTGGGGAAGCCCGAGGGTGGGAGCTGCCGAGCCCCGCTCCCCGCTCGATCCCTAGTGACAAAATGCCACCCCCGCGCCTGCACCAGAAGCTCCCAGATAATGATCAGAATGACAATTATGGCTCTAGATGTGAGGGGAGGGTGTCCTCTGCCCCAGCCCCTTTCCCCTGGTTCTTGCGGCTTTGCCGGGGAGAATAAGATCTTGAGGAATATGGAATTGTAAACCTCGGAAGCACAAGGAGAAGCAGCGGCAGCCGCCCGGGGGCAGGGATGCTCCCAGGCCAGCAGTGTCTGGGACCACACGGATACAGCTCCCATAAGGCCGGAGCACTGGAGTGTCGGGATGTGGATTTGTCTTCCTTGCATCATCCCCAAAAAAAGGCCGAGATCAGGATGTCTTCTGGGCCGCTCTAATTCCTCATCAAAAGAATGATGCAAATAATAATGATATCAAGTAATAACAGTATCAAACAACAATAATTTTATCAAATAATAATGATATCGATGGTAGCAAACAATAACGATGTAAAATAATAATTCAGCCAAGGTGCTGCAGAACCTTGAGCTGTTGTAACCCAAGGAGGAGGAGACTTGTTGGGGCACAAAGATGAGTCCAGCAGGACTCATGTCCCAGCCAGTCTGGGCACTGGAAAAAATAACCAAACCCACCTCTGGAGGCATTAAGAAATGAAGGGAATAATTGCTTTATTCTCTCCGGGCTTCATTTTCCTGCCTTCCCTTCCCCAGGCCCTTCCAATGGCACCTGGTGGCCCAACTCCAGCGCCAGCCACCTCCTGAGGGAGAACTACACCTTCCTGGCATACTACCAGCATTCCTCCCCGGTGGCCCTCATGTTCATCCTGGCCTACACCTTCATCTTCCTCATGTGCGTGATCGGCAACGTCCTGGTGTGCTTCGTGGTGGTGAAGAACCGCCAGATGCGCACGGTCACCAACATGTTCCTCCTCAACCTGGCCATCAGCGACCTGCTGGTGGGCATCTTCTGCATGCCCACCACCCTGGTGGACAACCTCATCACAGGTGAGCAGGGCAGAGGAAAGGGAGAGACCTTTTTTTTTTTTTTTTTTTTTTTTTTTTTTTTTTTTTTTTTTAGGTTCTGGCCATTTGTGGTAAAATAAGTTTGACCCTAACGCTGCATTTGCATATTTGTTTGAAGTTCAGCCATTCTTCACCAAGCAATGCTGAAAAATACTCCTATTCTTCTGCATCCATCTTCTCCTGTGCTGGCTCAGCTCTGCCTGTTGACCTTTTCAAAGATAAGGGAGTTGGGAGGGTTCAGCTGCAGCAGCAACCAGGCCATAGGGCAGGGTTTGTGTTTATTGATTATGGGGTATGATTTATTTATTGCCTTGGTATTGGGGTCAAGAAACAAGATGCAAGTCCTTCTGATTGAGGGTCCCAAAGTAGGTAGGAGAAATAACAGCCACCATGTTCCTTGAGTTTCTAAGTGTAATGTGCAATTTTTTTACCAATTTGGGGGTTCTTCTTCAAGGATCCATGCTGCTAAAGGCTATCTCCACACTAGCCCCCTGTTAGGAGAAGAACTTAGCCTCCCCCAGCAACAACACAGTGGAAGGGGACACCTAAAGGGAGCTGGGTGAGCCAGAGGCACCTACAGCCTCCGCGGTGTCCCCTCACAGGTTGGCCCTTTGACAACACCATGTGCAAAATGAGCGGGCTGGTGCAGGGCATGTCCGTCTCCGCCTCTGTTTTCACGCTGGTGGCCATCGCTGTGGAGAGGTACGTTGGCATGGGGATGAGGGGAGCAAGCGATCTCCAGCAGGTCCAGGTGCCCTGTGTGGTTTGCATGGTGAGAAAACTCCTGGAGATGTCAGGAGCCTGTCACAGCTCTCCAAGGGGAGCACAAAGCTGTCCATGGGGCGTTCCAGCAAGATGTCCTTCCCCACACTGGGCTGAAAACACCAACCTATCTCTGCCACCAAAAGACACATATAAAGAGCAACCCACCTCGCCCTCCATTCCCACCCCTGGGTCCTGGCCCCCCTCCTTCCCCAGGGATGTCCCCACTGGCTGCCCAAAGCCACGACCTGCTGTTCTCCCACAGGTTTCGCTGCATCGTCCACCCCTTCCGGCAGAAGCTGACGCTGAGGAAAGCCCTGCTGACCATCGCCATCATCTGGGTGCTGGCCCTGCTCATCATGTGCCCCGCTGCCGTCACCCTGACTGTCACCAGGGAGGAGCACCACTTCATGGTGGACACCTACAACAACTCCTACCCTCTCTACTCCTGTTGGGAGGCCTGGCCTGAGACGGGGATGAGGAGGATCTACACCACCATCCTCTTCTCCCACATCTACGTGGCTCCCCTCGCCCTCATCGTCATCATGTACGCCCGCATCGCCTTCAAGCTCTTCAAGTCGGTGGCGCCTGCCCACGGCGGAGACGAGCCGGAGGGGAGGAGGATCTCCCGGAGGAAGGCCAAGGTCATCAACATGCTCATCATTGTTGCCCTCTTCTTCACCATCTCCTGGCTGCCCCTCTGGACGCTGATGCTGCTGACGGACTACGGGCGGCTGAGCGAGGGCCAGCTGCGCCTGCTCACCGTCTATGTCTACCCGTTCGCCCACTGGCTGGCCTTCTTCAACAGCAGCGCCAACCCCATCATCTACGGCTACTTCAATGAGAACTTCCGCCGCGGCTTCCAGGAGGTCTTCAGGGCCCCCCTCTGCTCGCTCCACTGCCAGCGCAGGCCCTACAGCCCCCGGGGCCACGGGACCCTCTTCAGCACCCGCAACCGCATCTTCACCCAGGCGCGGACCAGCGACTCGCCAGCCGTGTCCGAGTCAGGGCCGCTGGCCCCACGCCGCGCTGGCGTCCCCGCGTGGGACGGCTGAGGAGCCGGGGCCACCAAACCCCTCTGGACCGAGAGCTTGCGGGGTGGGGAGTGGGGATTTGCTGCATTATGGCCATGAGACATCCAAATAAAGGTGTGTCCTACTGATGCCTTGTTCCTGGCTAGGCTCTTCCACTTCCCCCATGGCTGAGCCCCCCGGGCCCTGCCAGAATCCCCCTTACCCAGCCCAGTCCAGGCACGGGGCCAGGGAATGCAGGGATCCAGGAGAAGTGCAGGAGAACAGGCCTCCTGTCCATGCTTGGCTATACCATGGAGAGGCATGCAGCACCATGCTGTGCTGGACCAAGCCATGCCGTGCGGGACCGTGCCAAACCACGCTGCCATGGCAGTGCCAGGCAGGACCAAGCGGTATGGGGCTGGACCGTGCTACCCCATGCTGTCGTGGCTATGGGGAATGGACCATTCCATGGCCATCCATGGATGGGCAATGCTGTGGCCGTGTTGTGCCAAGGCATCCCATACTGCTGTGGCCATGCTGGACCAAGCTGGGCTGGACCATGCCATCCCATGCTGTTGTGGCCCTGCTAGACCAAACCACCCCATGCAGGACAATGCCCCTCCTTGCATTTGTGGCCATTCTGGACCACATCCCACCATACTGCAGTGGCCATGCCACGCAGGACCAAGCCGAGCCATGCCAGGCCATGCCCCCCCATGCTGCTCCACCTATGCTGGGCCGAATCATGCCATGCCGGATTGTGCCAGCCCACCCACGCCGGGCAGGATCACACTGTGCTGGACCGTGCCACCGCTTGCTACCATGGCCATGCTGAACTATGCTGGGCTAGGACCACGCTGTGCGGGTCCGGGCCAGCCCAGGCTGATCAGCCATGGCGAGCAGGACCATTCCAAGCCAGGCAGGGCCATTATATGCCGGGAATAACCATTCCAGGCCAGGCAGGACCATTCCCATCTGGACAGGGCCATTAAGTGCCAGGAAAAACCATTCCCAGGCGGGAAGAACCATTCCCAGGCGGGAATACCCATTCCCAGCCGGGAATACCCATTCCCAAGCGGGAAGAACCATTCCCAGGTGGGAATACCCATTCCCAGGCGGGAAGAACCATTTCCAGGCGGGAATACCCATTCCCAAGCGGGAAGAACCATTCTCGGTCGGGAATACCCATTCTCGGTCGGGAATACCCATTCCCAGGCGGGAATACCCATTCCCAGGCGGGAAGAACCATTCTCGGTCGGGAATACCCATTCCCAGCCGGGCCGGACCATTCCCTGCGGCGCCGCGTGGCGCGGGGCGGGCCGGGTGCGCGCGGGC
>WBNO01025698.1:8028-18452 GCA_013400575.1 Peucedramus taeniatus | reverse complement strand
GGGGACCAGGGGATCTGGGAACACACGGGGGACCAGGGGATCTGGGAACACACAGGGGACCAGGGGATCTGGGAACACACGGGGGACCAGGGGATCTGGGAACACACGGGGGACCAGGGGATCTGGGAACACACAGGGGATCAGGGGATCTGGGAACACACAGGGGATCAGGGGATCTGGGAACACACGGGGGACCAGGGGATCTGGGAACACACAGGGGATCAGGGGTCCTGAAACATCCAAGGGACCAGGGAATCTGGGATCATCCCGGGGTCAAGGGAATCCCGGGATCTGGGAACACACGGGGGACCAGGGGATCTGGGAACACACAGAGGATCAGGGAGTCCTGAAACATCCAAGGAACCAGGGGGTCCTGCAGCCTGAGACCACCAGGAGAGGCTCACCCTGCAAGGAATGGGTTTCTCGCCATCCTGGCTTGGGTGGAGCGACCCAGGAGAAGAGAATGGATGATCTCATTCTCATTTTTTGCGTCAGAGATGCGAGTGGTTTTGGGTTAGCTAAGCAGAAAACTGCATTTTTTGTAATGTCTACCCCCATTCCTATGGGTGCTGCATGATATTTCAGGCTTGGGGTTTGGCTGCAGTATGGCCTGCAGTATAATCCAACAAAGAACAGAGGGTGAAGATGAACAGGTTAAATTCCTGCTGTAGCATCTCCCTCCTGGGACCTCTTGCCTGGCAGAACCTGCCCCTTGCAGTGCTGCAGGGCTTTCACATCCTTCTAGCAGCCAGTGGTTAGTCAAATTAGGCTGTTCTGAGGAAAAAACGCCCCAGCTTCAGGAAATCAAAATGGTTGTGTTTCAGTTTTCATTTAATGTTTTTTTCAGTGGTACCTCGGGCTCTCTGACTGTTTCCTTTACTGTTGTAGCTTGTTTCTTTCTCTGACATGTACCAAAAAGCTGTGCAGCTCAGGAAATTTAGTGGAGCAACTACTGCTTGTTAGAGAGAGCTGAAAATCAGAGGTGGGGAGTGGTTCTGGGAAAGGAAAAAAGAATATGCAGAGTTGAGAGGTGAACCTCTAAAAAGCAGCTGATTGAGCTGTGGAGGTGAAGGTGATGGAGCTACCTGAGGTGCTCTGGGAAGTGTGTAGTGGCTTTTGCCTTCACAGAAGAGAAAATATGGATTGTGGTCATCAAGGACTCAGCAGTGGCCGACTAGTGAAGCTGTTCCCAGGGCAGGTGCCTGGCAGGTAACCCAGACAAGGAAAATGCAGATAATGCCATGCTTTGCAGATGCCTGCAGAACAGGGGAGGAAGGAGCAGGGGAGTGAGTACAGAGGTGAGGGGGAGTTCCTTGAACTGGTAGTGCTTAACAGAGGAAGCTGGTGTGCCCTCAGGCATGCAGTGCTGCTGCCAGCACCTTTGTGCCAAGTCATTCAGAGAAAAAAGTCCCAATAGCTGAAGGTCGCAGTCCCCGAAGTTACACAATAGTGCTGCTCCCATGGGGCTCTCTCTGTGGCTGGAGTGCCTCAACACTGAGGTTTTACTCACCACTTAGCAGCTGGGCTGACAGCTACATTACAGGGCCCAGCTTGGAGCAAAAGCCCACTCTGTCTGGGCTCCTTGATCTTTATCCTCAGACTCCTAAGACGCTGAGAGGATTGCAGGGTGTTTTTTTTCAGTCTCAGGCTGGGCTGTGTTGACCTTACCTGGACCTGTGTCATTGCAAAGGGGTGACCTTGGGCTGCTCTCTGTGTGTCTTTGGCTAAGTTGGACCATGGGGAAGCTTCAGTCCTTACAAAGATGCAGCCCCAAGTCATCTTTCCCTGCCTGCAAAGCTGTGAGCTCCCAGCCCAGCCTGTTCCAGTTGCCTCATTCCTTCCCTCGAGTTAGGAATAAAAATAGTTCTGTGCCTTTCTGCATAGAAAATGCAAATGAGCAGTGACCCCCTGCAATTAAGGGGTTGTAATAAAGCTCTGCTAGGGAAGGGTGTGGGCAAAGTCAGTGATGTAACAGCACTTGTTGCACAATATCAATCCAATTACGGGGCAATACAGGTTCGAGGGACTTTGCCATGCTAATACTGCTTAAGGTGGGGATTAGAAACCTTGCCCAGGCCAGGGAGCAAGGTTTGACTTTTTGTTAAAAAGCTATAATCTCTTCAAACAGCAGATGTTAAGGTTCAGGTGTGGAAAAGCTTGTTTTCTTGGAGAGGAGGCTGACATTGAACTCTCAGCCCAGCTGGATCAACAGGAGATGTTTTCAAGTGTCACCTGTAAACGAGATACAGTGAGATGTGGTTCTGCATTTCTCCCCCAGGTTTTTATCCTCACACATTGCCACTAGCAAGGTCTGCTTTTACAGGAGTGTCAGCTTGGAGAAGGCACATCCTTCCCTACATTATGACTAGGATATTTGGGAGTGATGGTCTCACTCATTCAGGGCAGTACATGGATACCCACACTGTTAAATAGCTGGCTTGTCCTGTTGGTCTTGTCTTTTCTGAATGGCCAGAGTGGCTCTTTCTGGAGCATTAAACACTTTGTATTTAATAAATATGGCCCAAACCCCATTTTGTTATGTCCAGTAGTTTATATGCAGCTGTTTGCCATTGATTTAACCTGTTCCTGGAGCCTAGGAATGTGATAAGCATGTTTGTAGGTGACAACTGATGGAGAAGGTGTGGGAACCTCAATCTGGCCTTTGGGGTGTTTCGTGGGATTCAGCTTGGAGTGATGACATGTGACTGACTGGGCTACAGGACTTTTATCAGCTGTCTCAAAATTAGCACTGAAAAGAAAACCCAGCAGAAAAACCATGTTTTCAGGTGAACTGGCTGGTTTTTGTGCTCACTTGTTCCCTAGTTTAAAGTGTGGCCCCAAGATTCCTTCCCACTCACTGCTCTTTTGCTTTCTTCAGAATGTGTTCAACATGGTTGTGGAGGTACCTCGATGGACAAATGCTAAAATGGAGGTAACTAGATTTCAGTTCCAGTCTTAATCCTTGGCTTTGCTGATCCCTCCTCAGTTCCACCTCCAGAATCAGAATGATTTCTAACTTCTCCTGTCTGCCTGCGTGATGCTGGAGGTCTGGTGTGGAGGCTGAGATTGCAGGCATTGGAATGCCTTGGTGTTCTCCCATGGCTTCTGATTAAGGCAGTATTTTATGGCTCTTAATCCCATGTGACTCCAAGGCTTGTAAGTCTGCTGGAAACCATATCCTAAGGGATGGCAATGCAACAGGAGTTGTCCAGTATCTGCTGCTGGCATCAGCATCATCTCCTGGTCTCTTTGCTTGTCAGTTCCATTAAAAAAAAACAACTTTTTTATTCATAAAGGGTAAAGCAGAGGGATTTATGTAACTTTTTTTTTCAGATTTCCACAAAGGAACCCTTAAACCCAATTAAGCAAGATGTGAAGAAAGGGAAACTGCGCTTTGTAGCGAACGTGTTTCCCCACAAGGGCTACATCTGGAATTATGGTGCCATCCCACAGGTACTGTGGTTTATCTCTCCTGGTGGGGAGGAGGGAGGGTGCCTGTGACTGCCACTGTATTAATGAGCAATAAGGTCAGCAGAGAGTCTGGTCTGGAGCATGCTGTTTGCAGCTGGATATATCATCCTGCTGAGGGAGAGAACCTCTCAGGAAAACAGGGGTATTTTTAAGCAGAAATGTCAAGTTTTAGGCTTCTGTCTGATGTTATAAACAAGCTCCCTGAGGATGAGCAGCTGCTGCTCATCCTCAGCTGCTCAGAGGTCAGCTGGGCAGGAGCTGGCAGGTCCTTGTCTGGCTGAAGGGAGCTGTCATTGTGCATCTGGCAATGCAGTGCCTTCTGTTCCTGCCTGGTGAAGCACAAGGCTTTATCCTAATGGTGCAGGATTTAGGCTGAATCTTTATGGAAGACTCTTCTTGCCAACGCCCACCACTGCACAGATGTGCTCTCCCAGAAGCAGCTGGCAAGGTGGGACCATGATAGTGCCATCTGGACACACGGTCTTAAATGGCTGGGGACTGCTAGATAAAGAGGGACTTCAAACAAGGCTGTTTGCCTCTGATGTTCTCTAAGGCTGGGGTTTCCTCCAGAGAAATAAGCTGTCAGTGACAGATCACAGGCAAACACACTGAATTTGGTGTTTGTACTCCTGACAGTAGCACATGTCGAGTGTTTTCCCCACGTGGCTTAACAAGTTAAGTTGTTTCCTGCTTGAATGGATTCTGGTGCCTGTTTCTTTGTGCGCAATTGTGTCTTTTGAAGCCTTTGCTCTGTCATGTGTTTGTGGATCAAAGGTGTTTATGCATCAAGAGCTTAACACTTCCTGGTAGAGAAATGTGATAATGTTTGTGAATGGCCCCACAGCACCACCCAGGTGTCAAAACATATTCCTGAACACTCTGGATCCATCACAAGGTCCTGACTACACTGGTCTTGTCATGGTACGCAGCAGTTTGGGAAGAACATTCCTTTTTATATCTCAACCCCCTTAGGAGTACGTGTTCCTTATGATGCAAGTGGGCATGGAGTGCTTTTCACTCCTGATCAGGAGCTTGTTTTAAACAGCTCTTGTTCTTGGAGTCAATTAATTGGCCTCTGGAGTCGTGTCCTTCAATGTGCATGCACCACTGTGGGTGAGATGCACTGGGAGCATAATGGGATTCCACATTCTTATCACTTCTCTAGGGTTAACAGTGTCTTTAATTGTTTAATTAAAGGGAAACAATACACCCTGTCTGTCCTCCATCTCTGCTGGGCTGCTATCTGGAGTTCAGGAAACTTCTGCTAAGGAATGAATAGGGAGAGGAACAGGCAGGAAGCCAAATCAACAATTACCCTTTATAGATGTGAACTTCACCTTTACGCAGCTGTGGGACAGAGGAGGAAGTCTGGAAAGCTGTTGAAAGGGGGTTTGTGGGTAGGAGTGGGCTGCTTACCTTTTGGAAGAGGGGACCTTTTAACTTGAACTCAGACTTCCCAGGCCCAAGGGAAACAGTAGCCCAAATACCTGATGTGGCAGCAGGTGTGAAGTGGGCCATCCTCTGTTTATTCCAGGCAACTGCATGCCCGAAATAAACCTGCTTTTTACTACCTCTTTAGACCTGTGAGTTCTTATGTGTGGTTGATTTTGGTGTTGGTTTGGGGTTTTTTTTTTCAGACTTGGGAAGACCCAAGTCACAAGGATGAAAATACTGGTTGCTGTGGAGATAACGATCCCATTGATGTGTGCGAAATTGGAAGCAAGGTAACGCATCCTAAATGCCTCCTGAAACGTGTAATTAATGTCTCCAAAGTCAATTATCCAGGGACATTATTCATTTCCTACCTCCCCTCCCTTAACAATGTGATGTTTCCCTCTGCTGCCTCTGGAGATGGTTGCTGAGATGAGCCAGAGCTGATGAGCTGCTGACAGCCAGAGCTAATTTCATGGTACCTGGCTGCTTGCTGAGCCCCTGCACAGCCTCCTGCCGTGCACTCCTCGGGTGCATCAGTGTGGACAACAAGGCCTTTGTCCTTGCAGGTCTGCTCTCGGGGAGAAGTCATCAAAGTGAAGGTGCTGGGCACGCTGGCTCTGATTGATGAGGGAGAGACAGACTGGAAGGTTATTGCTATCAATGTTGAAGACCCCGATGCAGCCAGCTACAATGGTGAGTTACAGGGGGGAGCAGCAGGACCAGTGCTTCCCTTCCTCCCCTGAGAGCCTGCAGGAGGTGGGGACAGGGCTTGCTCCTTCTGTCCCCTGCTATCAACTAGATGTGATGCCAGAATCAGAATTGTGAATGCACAGTTCTGTGGTGAGTGCACACTGAAGGACACGGCTGTCCTATAGCAAAATATTTCACTGCTGTTTGTCACCTGTGGCCAATCCTCTGCACAGCCTGGCATTCCAAACACAGCCTGGCTGTCCAGTGAAGGAAAGGGATTGTTCCCAAGCCTCTAATCCAAGCTGTTTACATGTGTCCATACTCCTGGGGATGCTGGGGATACACACCCTGAGGATGAAACACTAACTTCCCTGAGGAGATACTCGCTGTGTCTTCAGGGAACCTGTCTGAAATGTTGCTAAGGCTGCTTGGGGAGGGGCTGGAAGAGGCATAGCCCAGAAATACACAGCAGAGCACATAAATTCTGTAATTCACTACATTCTGTTACTGTTTCTGGCTAACAAACCCCCCCTGTCCCCTGCCAGACATCGAGGATGTCAGAAGGATGAAGCCTGGATACTTAGAAGCTACTGTGGACTGGTTCAGAAGATACAAAGTACCTGATGGAAAGCCAGAAAACCAGTTTGCTTTTAATGGAGAATTTAAAGGCAAGGTAGGATCACCTTCCTTTGCACAGAGGCACCAAAACCTGAGCTCAGGATGTGTGGGGACACAAGTGAGTTGCTGAGAGAATGGATTTTTATGGAGGTGCTGATAGCTGATTTCAGTTCATCCTGCTGTTTTTTTCCAGCCTAGTGAATGCAGGAATACCAGAAAAAAATGCCTGGGGTTATCACCGCGGTGTTGTTGAATATTTTCTCCATGTGGGATCACTTCAGGGCTGGGAGCCCTCGTGTCAGAACCAGGTGGAAAACACCAGGTTTATTTGCTCCAGCTCTGGAGCAAAGGCAGCTTGACATCACCCTTAGCCTCCCTTACCTGTTGGCTTTGTTCCACTGCAACCTGGTGCAAGTTAAACTTAACTCAGGAGGTGAAACAGTTCTTCCTTCGGGTATGAAGTGTTCCCTCACGCCCTGTGAGTAAGGCTCTGCCTTGGCAGCACTCTGCCTCTTCTCTGGGTTGGATCAGATAAGTTACTGCTCCTGAGCAGGTGAAATCCTGTTTTGGTGTCCTCACTCTTGCCCTTCCTGGAGTGCTGTGAGGGGTTTAGTGAGGGGACTCAACTCCCAGGGCTCCAGAGGTGATGCACAGGAGGGGAGTTCTTCCAAAAGCCCTCTCTGGGAAAGAAAATGGAAGTCATGAAAGACTTGTCCCCTTTGGCTGTAGCACAGCACTAGGTTGGTTGGGCTGGAACACCTTGCTGCCCCCCAGGATGGGTGAAACCCATCAAGGAAACTGGAAAATCAGGATAAAGAACCTCACACATGCTCTGCAATGTTTTATTTGGCTTGGTAGGGTATCAAACCAGGACATTTAGTGCCAGTGTTCACACCAACAAAGAACTGCATGTGTTTCCTTTCCAGCTGACAGGTTAATGCTTGAGCATATATTGCTCATTTTTAAGGAAAGAGGTTGATATGCCTGGAAACAAATTAATTTTTAAGTAGTTGCAAAGCCAGATCAACTGCGTGTCTCTTCCTGCCGGTCTGGATGATTTGCCTGGAGTGGAAGAGAGCTCCTGGACAGGCCTGGATCAGCAAGCTGCTGGAGACAAACCGAGTGGGAGGAGCAGCAGGGTGGAGGTGCTTTTATAATGGAGCACTGGCCCGAGACTGTGTTCTGTTTCTTTTGGCCCCAAGCTCGCTCTGTGACCTTGGCAGATCCTCCCATCTTGAAAGCAAAACAATTCTGCTGTACAATCCTGGTTGTTTCAGCTGTTTTGTGCTGGGAGTTTCTGCTCTTCCTGAATGGCACCGGAGCGGAAGAGGTTTCTTCCAGCCCCTTCCAGAGCTGTCTAAAATCAGCTCCTTGTAAGTGATAGTCTGGAAAAGGTGGTCTAGTGCTTCCACATAACATGGTGTTCTCATCTCCAACTTCAGGATTTTGCCCTGGATGTCATCAAAGGCACCCACGAACACTGGAAAGCTTTAATAACAAAGAAAACTGACGGAGGGGAGATCAACTGGTAGGTTAATGCTTGTGGGAATGTGCACCTTCCTCTTCCCTAAACTAAAAACCCTGGAAGTTCCCTCCCTGAGGGGTGCCATGCTTTCTGTTACCTGCTGGCTGTCTCCCCAGGCCTTCCCCCTCCACTTGGCAGCTGCAATCCTTAATATTCCATTATTTAATGCTCCTGGGGGGGAGGCTGGGCTTGCACGTTCTCACAAGTGCCTAATGTCTTCCAGCACCAACCTGACGGTGTCTGACAGCCCTTTCTGCTGTAGTCAAGACTGTGCAAAAGCTACTGTGGATGCAGTAAGTACCAGTTGTTCTGGCCAAATCCTGGTGTTAATTTTGGGAAAAACGGTGCAATTTGTGTGGTGAGCTGCCCTCTCCGTGTGAATGGCACATGGCATGCTCAGAATGCTTTGGGAGGCTGAACACCAGCTTCTGGTTAAACAGGATGGATGTGGAGCAAACCAGACATTCCTCCAGAGGCTTCTCCCTGCCCTTAGTCATCCAAGAGATGGAATCCCAAATGGAGTTTGCATGGAGGGCTAAAGTTCTGAGCTGTAGCTTGGCTGTCAGCTGTTCTGAGAGAGTTTTAATATTTGAGCTTCCAAGAACCTCACAGTACTGGTCTCCCTTTGAGAAAAGAGAGTCTAATTCACCAGGGGTTTTGCAGCTTCAGAATGAAGAGTTTGACATTCCTGGTGTAGTTCTCCTGTCCAGCCTCTGAAATTAATTGTGTCTCCCTAGACTTGAAGAGTACTGCTGTTGGCAACCTGGAAGGGCTTAGAGGGAGGAGACAGGAAAATCGAAGTGCAAATGTTGCCTCTCTTCTGTAACTGGAAACCTGAGTCTCTCGACAGCCTTGGAGAGACCTTTAAAACCATTGTGTTTTTATTCTAAAGTGCTGGTATCCCCATTAGGGGTCTCAGTGAGGCTTTTGAAAGCCCTCATGGAGGATGTGTCACCAGACAGAGATTTTCTCTGTCTCTGGTTGTTGAATAGCTGGGAAAGCTCTTCAGAGGAGTTCTCAGAGAGCCATTTGTGCCTCTATTCCCCCATATTTTTTAAACCAACGTTACAGGTTTAAAAAAAAGCAGCTGCCTGCACCTGTGTAGAGTCTGGAGTGGGAACTGCTTGTGCTGGGAATCAGATGGCCCTGGAGCCTGCACTTGGAGGAAAGCACCTCGGGCATCTCCGGAATGGGGAGGCTCCAGGAGTGACAGGACGCTGCACATGAGCTCAGTTGTTCCCCCACAGCTGACCAGCTGCCACGGGGGCCTAAATGGTGCTCAGGAAAGACTTGTGCAGCCCTAAATGATGTGTGGAGAGTGCAAGGACACCTCTGGTCTCTGATAATACCCTTCTCGTTTCAGGCGCCGCCGTGTAAAGCTGCCAGCCCCATCCCACCTGAAGGTGAGCCTCAAAACCCACCCTGACATCCCAGCACACAGCAGGGGCTTCCTCAGAGGAATTGTCCATAGGAAAAGGGGGGTCTGAACTAAACCTGGATGTTGCTGTAGCCAGGGCAAAGCCCAAGGGCAAGCTGGGGGTGGTGTTGGGAGCAGAAAGAGGGGCTAGGCTGACACTTCAAATCCCTTCTTGGTGATAACCCTGTGGAGAAATGCATGTATTCCATGTGGGCATGGGAGTTGGAGTCCAATGGCTTTGCCTCCCTGAGTCAGCTGAGCCAGAGGGAAGCCTGGCTTGGCTGTCCTTGCCTGCACCAAGTCACGGACGCTCCTAATGGCAGCCTGAGCAAGGCTGACTGCTATGGGAAAACAAATCCACACAAACAGGGTTGTGCCAGAACCTGTTTGCTGTGCTGAGGAGCTGTTGCCAGGAGCAGAGGAAGCCCCTGGACTGGAGGTGACACACACACACACACTGCCACGTAACTACTTAATAACTGGGTGGCTCACAGGGGACTAACCCCCTCCTTTCTTCTGCCCCACACAGTTGACAAATGGTTCTACTACCAGAAAAACTAAGTCCCGAGGATGGAGCCAGCTGTGTCCTTCCCACCGAGGAGCTGCCACACGCAGGAATAGACGAGAAAAATAGCTTCAGTGTCAGCAAGAAGACCTTGCCTGTAACTTTGCTGATTAGAATTCCATACTTAGCAGTGACGTGTCTGCTGAGGCCTGGTGGAGGCTGGAAGAAATACTTTATAAAATCCAAACACCCTGCTTGTGCACGGTCATGTGGCGTGCTCTAAGTCGTGACAGGAGATCACTCACCTGGGACGTGTATGGATGCTAGAAATAAAAAACTACTGAAATCCAGTGCTGTGGGGCTCCCTCTCCTTTCCCTCCCTGGAGCTGAGGTGTCACAGAATCACAGGATCGCTGAGGCTGGAAAAGGCCTCAGAGATCGTGGAGTCCGGCCTGTGACCGGTTCCCCGCCTTGGTACCGAGTGCCGCTCCAGCCTTTCCTTAAACTCCTCCGGGACGGTCACCGCGCCGCCTCCTCGGGCAGCCCGCTCGCACTCTAATCACCCTTTGCACTGAGAAATTCCACCTCACGTCCCACCTGGAGCTCCCCCGGAGCGGCTGGACACCGCGTCCTCTCCCGCTGCCCTTTGTGACGAGGGGGGTTAACGGGGTAGCTCAGGGCCGCGGCCCTCCCTGGACGGGGCGGGTCTCGAACCCGCGGCTTCCCGGTGCCGCCCGCCGCAGCCCCCGGCGCGCGGGGCCAGC
>WBNO01025697.1:0-36806 GCA_013400575.1 Peucedramus taeniatus | reverse complement strand
ATAAAGCTGAACAATTTTATCCTAAATTCCACATAGTGACTTTTCCAGAGGACACAACCAACACTGTACAAAACTTATGCTTGGCCATCCTGCTGTTTGGTGGTTTAAATATAAAAGCAGCCCATTCATGAGCCTGCACTGCCAACTAAATCTTCAAATGTTGTAGTTATGATCTCCATTATCAGATGTAAGACTTGTAAATTTCCTTGATGTTATTGTGACCTCAGCTTTTCAGTACTCCCTTCTCTTTTAAGCAAAGTCAGCTACAGTAACAATACTGAGAGCTTACTTACAGCAAGGACTACTGTACTTTTCACATCACTTGTATTTCATTTTTAATTTTGAAGGCCATTAAAACAACACTCATCTTCTGTGTCTCAGGAACATTCTAGCTAGGTCAAATGATCTCTTTTATCATACAAAGCAGACACTGTAGATAAATCAAGTCCTTCCTGTCTGTTTAAGATGCAGCTCACATTGACAGCTAAGCACTGATCTGGAGATCTAAAGATTTAGAAACCAGGCTTACTTTTTAGTCTCTCCCTCTCTCACAAAGTGAATTAGATATTAAGGTTTTAATCAAGTGTTTATTCAGTGCAACTGGATTGTTTGGCTTGGTGAAATGGAGGATGCTTCTTCATGTTTGAAAAATTAGAAGAAGGCAAAAGAAAGCAAGTTTTATGTATGATCCATGATTTTTCTTTCATATTTCTTGAAGAATACTACTTTGAATCACTGGATGCTGGTTTTGTACAACTATGTATTGCCAAAACAGTTTCCAGAGCTAAAGAACAAACTTCGTTTTGAAGCACTGTAAAATTTGTGCAAAAAAACTAATGGACTCTGAGCACTACTGGTGGCATGAGTAACTATTAAGACAGACAAAAAATCTGAAATTCGAAGACTCGAGATTTTTTTAAAATGGTCTTTGACATAAAGTGCAATATGGTGAGCATTCATTGAGTGGATTATCTTGGTCAGATTAAATAATTACAGAAAACCATATTAAACAGGCAGATTTTTAAAGGTTGTTTCTTTTGTTGCTTGAACTATTCATTTAGCCTACTCATCACTGTTAGCATTCTGAAATATTCTTTGCTATTTCATGCATGTCTTTCACCTTATTATAGTGTCAGCTTCCTCTTTCATGCTTTAACTCACTTAACCAGGAAAAACAGGATTGTTCCATGCTCCCTTTGTAGCTCTTCATTGGCTTTTGTTTTTCAGTCATGCCTGTTTTCATGGGCATCTGTGCAGTGCTCAAGAGGAAATTTGGTATGTGTACACAGGAGTTAGGCTAAGGCTAATATGCTTCTGAGAACGTCTGTAAAACAGCTAGAAAGCTTGTTACTCTGCTCTTTCCTCATTGCATTTTTTCCTTTTTAAATACTTTTTTGTTCTATCATGAGGTTTAGTATTTAAGATTTTTCACTTCCCCATGCTGTTTGATTATCATCTTCTCATAGAATGTGCTTCATATTTCACAAGTTTAAAAAGAAGAAATGAAGGTATGCATTTCTAATATGACAATTGGAGGAGGATAGCTGAATATAATACAAGCAATTCCACAATACAAGAGTGGAAACTTGTAAATCAACCACGAGGATGTGCTGTCTTCATTTTCAATGGCAGTTGTTGTCAAGTGAGTTGCAGACAGCCCATTACTTTTCCATAGCTGAGACTTTTTATTTTTGTCAAATCTCACACAAGCGAAGATACCTGGGCTAATTATACAGTTTCATCAGCCATCATTCACTTGCTACCTTCCTTCAGACCATACTCTTAAAAAAAGACAAACAAGGAAAGCACATCCTTGATCTTCACTAGGGCTTGTGATCAGCACTATAATATAGTTATTAAAAAGAGGTATTCCTTAGGAAGGAGATGAGCATGAAAATGAGCTTTTACAAAAGCAGAAATGCGCAAGTTTTTACCACNNACCAAATAAAAAACATCTTAGAAATTGAAAAAAAATAAAAGTAGAATCCTTCATTTTTAATTGAGTAGAGAAAAAAAACCTACTTATATGCTGATTGGGGTTGCAGGGGTACACCCTCCATCGCAGACTTCATTTGCAGGTTGCAAGAGCCCTAGACTGAGACCACAAGACACCACTAGGGAGTTTGGTTTGTAAAATTAAAATCTATAGGATATTCCTTCTATACTCTACAGGCTCTGTCAAAATCAAACAATGCTCTGTTACTTACTGAGCTTGTGGTTACACTATGATTTTCAAGATCCTATGTTCTTGTGCTAATCCATTCAAAAAACCCAGCACAAACACTCAATACTTCTGAGGGCTCAGGCACCTAATCAGAGTCAAATCCTGTTATCCTGGAGGTGTTTAATAGCTGCACAGAGCATTTACCTAATTTTTTTTTCTGATCAAGAGTTCCAAGGTTTGAGAGACTCCAGCTTCCACTTTCCAAGGGATTGCTTAAAACTCAGCTACACTGCCTAATGATTTGACGTTTTTGAATTATGCAGCAGGCAATCACAGTGCACACTGAGTGGCTAATCTACCAGGAACTTCCCTCTCAGAACCTGTGAGAGGAAAGAAGTATGAAACAGCAATGGGCAAGAGAATGCAACTATAAATTAGGTAACATTAAGTTGATTATACAAAGTAACATAGACAAGGACACTGCCTCCTGCAAATGGTACTGCTTTCTAGCAAGCTGATCCTGTAGATTTGGAAAGCAGTGGTGAACTCCACAGGATTTGGCGCTGTTTTTTTGGGTTTTCTTGGGTAGGGGAGTGGGGGTGTTGAGGACTGGAAATTGATCTTCTTCATTAGTGATTCTCACCTTTCTCCTGTGAGGATAATTCTGCACTGGCATATTACTATTTCATCACTTGGATGTATTCTATGTAATTATTTTCTTGTAAGCCTTCATGAAATCTAAATCTTTAATCATCATTGCTGGCTTTCTCTGAATTCCTTCCAACTTTCTGGTACCAGCTTGTCCAGGATTCAAACCTACTCCTTGCAGCACTGCAAAACGAAAGGACAGCTTGCTCCTAAGATCTGTGTGTATTAATACAGGATGATCCAGTAGGAAAGCTGTCAGACTGGGCATAGTTTCTGAATAATTGGCCAACAAAATGCAAACTACAGCTTACATTTGAATTCTGATACATAAACTCTCTAATTAGAAAATATGAGGCATTCAAATGTTCCACTTACACCAATGATAAATAAAAGAAGTTAACAGCAATGAATTACAGTATATAATGTTGTATCACATAAAGATTTCTGTCAAGCTCTTTCACAGACCTTTTCACATGGACAGCACAAATCCTTAAAGGAATCAGCTTGAAGCCTCTGTCTATCATAAAAAAAATGACCATATGCTTCCATCCCAATTGTTAACTGTGTGGCATCTCTTACACTTCATCTTTTTTTGAAGCCTTTACCGTGTCAGAAATCTCTGTGGCTATGGTTTTCCATGCTCGGCAGGGAGCTGACTATAGTAGCAGATCAGGTGAATCCCAAGGGAAAATGAGGCATCTGAGCTGGAACTGCATTAGACTGTAAGTCAATGCAGGTTGGCTGCTGTTAATTTGAATTTTTTGTTAATAATTTAAGCAGTAAGCTCTATCCTACAAACATTAAGTAAATAAACAGATAGGCACTGAGCATCTGTGGAGTTGTGATGTTGAGAATGTACAGTGTTGAGACTTGACATTTTCTGAAATAATAACAAAAATAACATAATTTGTACAGCAGGTCAGTACAGCCTTCCTTCCACACTTATCTTTGGCAGCATCAAGGGCATGAGGCAATATGGAAGAAATAATATCTCAATACCAGTCACTCTATGGTGGAAACAAGGGAGAAAGGCAATTCCACAGCACCCTCACTTGTCCTGACGAATATGCAGGATGTGGAATGACAGGAGAGGCTTCTGGAGAGAGGCAAGAGCTGTTTTCTTTCCTCTGCTATGCACATCATGGAAAGGAAGCACTGCGGTTTTGACCTGAGTGCTTCCAAGCTGAAAAAAGATCTCTTGGATGTTGGTATAGATGCAGGCATCCATGTATATCTACTTTATCAGGACAATCTGTCTTCCTTTCCTGTAATCTCAGTTGAGCAAACCACTCTTTCCAATAGTGGCGAGCAAGTGTTGAAGTTAACAATGTGTATAGGTCTTGCTGAATTAAATGTTAACCACACAATTAAATGCATTGCTGGCACTAGATTGTAAGCATTCCTGAGGCCACAGCAAGGGGTGCAGAAGCTCCTGCATAATAGCAACTACAGAGCAGATTTCCTGGCTGCAAACAGCTTTGGGGAGTACTCTTTTCCCTTTATCCTCAAAGCAAGTCCATGCTGTTTTATGCAGCTTTTCAAAGAGAGAAGATTAGTTCTTGAATGTGCACTATAGCTAATAATTTTGTTAAGCAGTGGGCACAAGATTCTATCTGAGGTAATATGCAGGAGCTACATTATACTGAGAAGCATGGGCAGGAAAGTAATTCTTTCATTTGCTAAAAAAAAAAAAAATAGTAACTATAACCATAGATCAATCTAAGACAGGGGGAAAAATGAGAATTCTGCAAAATTTCCCATAAACAGTTACCTTAGCATTCTACCATGGCCAAGAGGCCAACTTGCTATTCTACCCATGAACTTATCTCAAGCTATAGGCTGAATGTCTTGTAGTATGTAGTAGTATTTGCCTAATCACACAAATGTGGCTGAACATCTCCATCACTGTAAAAAACTTTTTAAATATCACCACTCTACCACTATTGTTGCATATGAGAGTAACCATAATGCCTTTATTCTTTAAGAGAATGAATAAAACATGCTGTTTATTGAAGTGACATAGGGACAGACTGTCTTGGGCACTCAAGTGAAAAGATGACCAGCATAAGAAAAAATGAACATCACATTAATGGTTTATTAACTCCCTTGAGAGGAGTTCACAGGCCATCAGTCAAAACTTCTCATTACTAATTCAGAATTTTTCTCGCAGTTGCCTGAAAATATACAAGTCCCAAAATACAGAACAAACACCTTTTTCATATTCCATTGTTAGTATTTATTCTTTCTTTAAAATGTATCTAAGATCTCTTGTTTCAGATACATATTCTTATTGTATCACACTACTCCAGCTACAAGGGTGTAGCTCCCTTTCTTTATAATTGCATAATCAGGCATAATAATTAGGAATAATAAAGCCATGGAAGAGAGTGCATAAGATTTGTGCAGAATGTTTTTATACTACTCATATTGTATTATTTATATCTATATAACACAAATATATATATGAGTAGGATTTAGGTAAATAACAGAATCCATGCCTGTGCCCCTTTAAATAAGATGAGGCAATTTCCAAGGATCATTTACATACAGTGTATAAAAACACACTTATTTTATGAAAGGAAATAATTTATGTTCTTTTACCCAGAGTAGTTGGAGAGGATGCTTTACTATGCAGAGGAAAGGTGTGTTTTCCCCATTTTTTAGAGGCAATCGGTCTCTTTAATTAGATATCTGACCTTTAAAATTTTATTTCTTTTCCCCAGCTGCATCAGGTGCACACCCCTTCTATAATTACTTTGCCCTGCAGACAGCTCATTTATTTTGTCCTTGATCATTCACAGCTACAAATAACAACCAGAACAGTGCAAGTAACAAGTGGTGAAAAAACATGTATGCAAAATTTAGAGGAATGCTGGTGAATTTGATTTGATTTTTAAATGTCTTCAACATGGAGTTGAAGTGGTGCACCCATTATATTCTAGTCATACATGTGAGGGCTGTTTGTCAGGATAAGAAGGAAATGCTAATCCTTACTTTCTCCCATATCTTCGTAATAATTAGGGAAGTATTAGATGCACACTTATCTATAGGAGTAGTTTGATGAGACATAATTCAGGGTCTAATAAAAAAAAAGTAAATCTTGTTGTGTTAGTTTGCTTTTTTCTTTCTTTATAATCTATGGGATTGGCAGAGAAATGTATCACCCAAAGTATATATGGGACATTTCACTACAAAAAAACCCCTTTTTTTCCTGTGGTGAAACCTTTTAGAAAGCAAAACCATACAAATCTCTGCCTATTCACATTGCATTTGCTGAAACATCAATTAAGGCTACAAACTGAAGGCAAATAAGCAAAGAATGTGTTTAGGAAGAAGAAAGGCAAAATATGTTTTTTAGTCAGTAAAACATGAAATTATAGAAGGTACAGGAAAATAAAACTTCTTAAATTACAGAGCTACTGGAAATGAAACAGCTTTTAGAACTCCTTTGAAGGCATCCACTGAGGAGCAAATTCTTAAAGGCACCACAAAGCATCCAGAAGAAACCAGTTACAGTTAGAGCAAGAAAATCTCATTGCAATGAGTCATTGCAACTGTCTGGGAGAAGGAATACTGTGCTTTAGAAGGAACATCAGTGTTTGTGTTTCCCTTCCCTAGGACAACAAGCAGCTCTCCAGCATCAGAAAACTATTTTCTCAGCACAACTTTCTCCTTGTGCTTTTACAGAGCTGGAGCCCAAGGTGGCAGTGTTACCTTCTGGGATTGCCCTCTGCATCCAGACGGGAGAGAGAAGTCCCACGAGACCGTACTCGGCAGCCTCGCACCGACTGCTTGCGATGGGCTGCCTTTTCAGGGAGTTGACTTCTCCCTCTAATAAAGCAAGAGGCATATTTTCTCAGAAAGAATTTTTGTCTCACAAATAATTTTTCAGAAGACATACCCATTAGAAAACTCAAGATAATTATTAGGCTGGGTACCGTTTTGAACAAAGAATGGGGTGAGGGAGGATGGAGGGTGGGGAGAAGGATAAAGCCCATTTTCTTAAAAGCAAGGCTCGGTCCTGTATTTCAATAAAACCATCATTTCTTTTCTTAAAATTATGTCGTTATCTTGTTAACAAGCTTACACAATGGGTAAAGAAGAATAAAAACACTTTTAAAGTCCTCTGTGAGACACAACTGTGAAGCAGCAAGATTACTTTTTATAAACAGGCACTATCAAGTAAATCTGCCTGGACCTGGTGTTGTTTTTCCATCCAAACCTTAGTAAAGAATTCAGGCACTATGTTCTTGCTCTATTTGAATCAAGAATTTTTAAAAAATATTTTAATAACCAGCAGCATCTTTTTTGTTTGTTTGTTTGCTTGCTTATGTTGTTCACAGTGTGGAAAGAGAGAAAAAGTCTGATCTGTAAACCATCACAGCATATATCATCAGCTCCACTAAACAAGCCAAGACAGACCAGGCAAAATTCAAAAGATAGCTCAGCATCACAAGAAAGCTTGAAAACAGAACTCAAGAGCTACTCTGTTTGACTGCCCTGAAATCATCATGGCAAACAGTCTGTTCTGGAAAGATAAAGCAAGCTGTGTTATTGCTATTCAATGTTAATTCAAGCTAGGTAGAAAATGTAGAAAATACCAATATGAAGAGCCCAGCACTAATGACAGAATCACTTTAACAAATTTCAACCACCTTTAGCATCTATACTTGAGCTTTTCTTACAGATATTGGAAAGGAGGAGTGGGAGTGATTCACCTTCTGAAGGTTCCCATGTTCTGTGCTTGCTATCCAGAGATGCTAGACAACAAATACAGACTAGAAACCTAATTATGCAGCTATGCTTAGGCCACCTACGTGTTTACCTAAGTAAAAAAAATGATAAACTGAGGGAACATGAGGTTTAAGTGAACAGTTGACTCCAATATGCAATATTGACTCCAATATGCAATAAAAAGTTTGTTGATGAACTTGATTCATTTATAAAAAATGATTTTATAAAAGAATCAGATATAATAAAGGAGATCAAAACTGCTAGTAGTAGTAATTCTTTCATCACTGGCAGTCAATAGCAATACTGTCAAATTAACAAGATTTTAAATTAAAATCTAGGTTTTTCTTGGAGATGTAAAAGGTATTAGTCTCAAAAGCATTTGTTTAAAAACAAATTAACATAACAGGTAAAAGTATAATTCTGGAATATCTGTTTTTTAATTTTACTTTTTAGTGCCTGTTTTAAGCTACTAATAAATTTCTACCATATGAGAAAAAACAGAGCAAATTTAGCCCACTTGCAGTCTGTATCCTACAAGAGAGGAATCTCTGGAAACACTTTACTATCAAAACCAGTTCTCCATTAGCTCAGAGAAATGAGCCATTGAAAACCAGGAAAACAGACTTCAGAAGAAGAAACAGTGATTTTTGCTGCTTGTAGTGAAAACGCATATGGCTCTTATAATTACATAAATAATTACTATAAAATTGCTTTTGGTTTATATACTTCTTATGACACTAATAACATTTTATCTTTTCCCTCTGAAATCCTCAAATTTTTGTATTTTTTAATCCACTAAGAAATTAATCCACTATTTTTAATTGAATTAGCTCTGTAAATACCACTTTCTGTCACTTCAGTAAAGAACCAACTAAATAAAAAATATAAACAAAGGAATTGTATCAGTATGATTTTCACACAGAAAGGAGCTTAGAGTAGCTACTAGTAGAAGAGGAAATTATATCGTTTTTTTTCCATTTTGTAAGTATATATTCTTGCTGTGTCAACAACACTGTGCAATTTTGAAAAATAGCTCTGTTAGTACTAGAGAAATGTTAAAAGGTATATAAAACCTATTACTTTCTTCTGGTGTTTTTTTTTCTGGTTTTTTTTTTGTTTGTTTGTTTTTTACAGGTTATTCCCTTGTTGAGAGGGTTTTTTTTTAAGAAATCAGGTGTTTTTAGCAAATGCCTCCTCTTATTTTTGAAGTCAAAATTGGAAATAAATGTCAAAATATTCAATAAGCACAGTTACAGCATGATTCTAAGACTACTCCTCAAGTATCCGAAAACAAACTGTAGGAGTAAGTTCACAACATTTGAATTTGATCCTCAATGCTGCAAAACCTTTGCACATGCCCACACCTATCAACATGGGAGCATTTGTACTGCCAGCACAGACAGACTAGATGGTGACAATGAAGCTGTATCAGCTGCATATGAGCCAAAGGCTGGCACACTGTATTTCTTTTAGATGTTTTCAACAGTGAGAGACTAAGGAAGAGCTAATATTCCAGAGCCCTAGACATCCAAAAAATTGATGGAGAAAAGGATAATTGGGAAGAATATGTTGTCAGCAAAAAAAAGCATTCGAGCTTGAAAAGGCACAAACATTGTCTGCATTCAGCAGGTCACACACTAATGAGATTGCCTCTACCCTTGCAGTTGATAGGGGAGCAGAGCAGTTCTCTAATTAGGTTTACTGACTAAGGGCCTATACTGTCTTCCCAGCATTACCAAGTTGGGAATGCCACAACCTTCTGCATTGAAAGGAAGTGAGATATCTGCCTTACTCCCCCCATAACCAAAACAATTATAAGTCAGGAGTATCTCCATCACTTCATCCATTCATTCATGGAGGGTAATCACTTCAGTCTGTCATTTTTACAAGCTTTGAAGTTACTGAGGGCAAGCCTTTGGCAAGTCAGATGTATATCACTAACAACAGTCATCTACTTGATAATATTTACTGAACTTTTCTCTTGCCTTTTTTCCAAGTCTCCCTTAGTAGGGATCATAATGTATTATGACTTAAGCAAAACTGCCTCCTACTGCAACATACGCACTGATAAAAAATATTCAGAGAGCCCAGTGTCCATGCCTTATTCAGCCTCTTCTCTCCAAGAGCATTAAAAATTAAATGGACAGTGACTAGACTACTTTATCTGCAAGTCACGCTTGCAGTGGCAAACCATATCAGCCTATATCCTGTGACCATATTGACACATACTAATACTTGAACTCAGGTGGAAATTCTGATATTCAGATGCTTCTGTGCAGGCAGCAGCATCCACCAGTCAGGACCTGTTTGGGAATCAACCCTTCAGCCTCTATTTCAAAGGGCACAGCATGACACTTATGCCAATGACTGGTTAAAGCTACCCAAACCAGATCCATTAAATCTTTATCATTAGATACCCATGCTGACAGGAGCCTGAACTTCATACTAACCACAGGAATGGCAGCACAGCATATTAATGCTACCTGAATTTTGTTAGAAAACCTGAATTTCAATAGTATGTACTTTTGTCAAAATTCAGCTATTTGGTTTGAAAATTCCCTCACTAGTTTCTGCATTAAGTGCAGAGAGCTGTCAGAGAGCACAGCCTGGTACAGAGAAGCCTAAGCAAGGAATTTCTGAGGAATCAGCACCTTCAAATTTTGTCTTTGCTAACGTGATTATTTGATAATGCTATTTTGACAATGCTCTTTTAATATGACTACATATGTGTAAACACATCATTTTTTACAAAATAAATATGGCAACTAGCACGGTACTGATTTATATATAACTTATGGTCCTGAAAAAGGAAATTTTGTTGGTCTCTAACCTGCAAGGTACCAAAAAGCAGTCATGTAACACCACACTGGATACTAAATCTGTGCATAATGTACAGCAATAAACATGCTTTAAAACATATCAGGAGAAGAAGAAAGCACTGCTTCTCAAGTTTACTAAATAATTTCATGTCATTAAACTGCTTCAGGACACCAGTTCTCCTTACAGGTTTTTGAGGGATCCTCCTAAGCACTCTACTCTGTCTTATGCTAGAATTCTTTAAAATGCCTCTCTAGATTAAATTCTAAATATTTATTAGTGGAAAAATTAATTCACAATAAGATTAAAACAGATTGAGAACTGTGTCAATCAGTTTCAAGAACAGTTTTGCTGGGATAGAAAAAAACAAGGGCAGCTACAGTCTTTCTGCAGCTTGTGATGCAAGTAAGGGCATAAAAATTAGATCCTGCTTTTATTTTATAGAAGCAATAGTAGTATTATTTTTAAATTATCAAGAACATTATTTCATAATAACCAATGAAAAAATAAGCATCCAAACCTGACATTTTAAAAGAAATGGAAAATATTACCGATTCATTTTTTAATGAAATTGGTCATGTATGACTTCATCACAACCAAGAGATTAATTTCACTCATAGGGATTATCTGAAATGAGTTTTTCAATTAATGGTCACTAGCTGAATAAACCCCTGAGGAGACCTTAGTCTGTGTTACACTATATTACACAAATAAACTTGGCAAAAGCTGACAAAGCAGAAAGATAGAGGTCTTTCTTGGTTTATCAAAGGGAACCTATTGTCTGTGAAAGCCTTTTATTTACTAATTGTAATTTAAAAACTGCTGTACAATCTCTTCAATAAAGATAATTATCTGTAATGTGGCTACTTCTAGTATATTGATTTTTTAAAAAAGCATAGGCTCCTCTCAAGTTTCAGTTCAAACCCGAAAATAAAAGACTTCTGTTGCCACACAAATCTCTCATTAGAGAATCATATTAGTATCAAAGGCTTACAGAAGGGGCACTGGAAGATGTGAACCCAACTGAATAGCTGTGGTTGCTCTGCAAAACCATGTAGCATACACTGAATATGGAGATGGCCCAAATATGTATGGCCTTTCAAGCACATCTTGCCTAGGTGTAACTTCAACTCAGGCTCCTTGGACAGAAAGTCTGTTCTATATTCCCAGTCTCTGCAAGCACTGAGATCCATCCAAGTGTTATAGTGTGACCTCCCAAGCAATCCTCCTTCTCTAAACTTCTCCAAACTCCTCCTCCAAACTTCTAAGTATTGTTTTTGCCAACTGGATTCAGAAATCAGTTTGTTTTCAAATCAGGTATTCCTCTTGAGTAGGCAGCTCTAAACCCAGATGCAATTGGGAAAGGTAGCCAGGAAAAAACTATGACAGCATGTTGCTAGAGGAAGAGTTCATATATTTTCACAACTTCAGTGCTAATAATTACTTGCTGCTTTCCTCCTTTGCAGCCTCAGGTTCACAAAGTCTTTGACTTCAGATTTAACATTCCTCAGAATATGTATTGTTTGGGGTGTCATTATGGCTACCTCATTTAAAAACCTTCTTCTCTTTAAAAACCTTCTTTAAAAAGTTCTAAGGACCAAGATTAGTCCTTAAAAGTAATTTTGAGAATGTAATTTACTGGATTGCATGAACAGTGCTTTTTCAATCTTTATTGTACCTTTAAGTTTTAAAATATTTTTAAGTTACACTGAGCAATTGAGGCTTAAGTATACTTTAATTTTTAGTAATTCTGGTAATAATTAAATAACTTTAATTATTAGTAATTCTGGGCCCCAAACATCAAGCTTCAAATTCTTAATCATGCAAGTCATATAGAAAACCTTCTGTCAAGTTTTCATTTTCCAAATATTTGTTAGTCAACTGCAATACCTTTCATGAGCTTTCACATTATATATATTTACAGCATTTAGTAGAAAATGTACTCTTCAAAACTAATCAATTAATTTGCCAGTCTTTAAATGTCAAAACTTTTATTCCCTGATGTTAATTCCAATAATTAATAAATAAAAGTCATGTCAAGTGCATATCCTTAGCAGACATTTCTGTCAACCAGTTCTACAAAATTTCTATTAACTGAAATACAGGAAATTCTCTGACATTGCTTACAAAGCTTACTTCCTTCCCCTCCCAGCTTTTCAACTTTGATATACTTTCAACAACTCCTTGAGATGCTGACTGTGAACTGCTTGCAGTCAAGAATTTAGGTATGAGGTCAACACATTTCAGAAAGCCACCCAGTCAGCAGCAGAGGGTGACATTTTCTTTGTATGAATAGCGGGCTTCCCTTTAATGTCATTGTTAACCATTGAATTATCCTGAATATCCACCTCTGATCTGTGACTAAACTCTAACAAAATAAACTCCTAAGAAGCCAATAAATTTAAATAAATTCCTTGTTTTTTCTTTGTTGAAAATGATGAGCAGAGATCATCTATATCAGCAATCATGTGTGAGACTACACATATAAATGTGCATTTATGGCTTAAACATGCTGTATGTGTTTGTCTTCCAGTAAGATCGTGGGGTTTGTGCAACAAGCAACCAGAGATACAAGTATCTCTTCTTAATTATCTTCAGGATGACCCTATTTGGACAGAGAGGCTGGACCAGATAACCCACAGAGATCCCTTCCAACCTGACCCATTCTGTGATTTTGGGAACTGATAATCTGAATGGCTGCCTAACACCACAAGGCTTTTTAATCCTTTAAACATTTTCACTGCATATCCTGACAGGAAGAGGTTTCAAAGCATTTGCTGCAAGTCCTAGTTCATGTACTAAAGAAAACAAGACCTTTCCTACATAATTGAAAGTTTGTGTTTAAGGATTTGAAAGCAAAATTGGCCTTTCTGTCTGGAAGACTATCAATGTTGGGGGATTGTCCTCGATAAATGGTGCTGCCAGCAGTGGTTGAAAGAGATGAGTAGGTGCACACAGAAGCAGAGGCACCGTAATGGTACCATGAAAAACAGCAAGAAGGGACTAAGTTGTGTTTGGCCATATGTATTAGAGGTACAACAGCAGAAATAATGAGTCCTTTGCTTCCATGCAGAACTACCCTGAAAGGCAAATTTATCAACAACAATAAAGAAATCTTTATCTGGAACTGAATGTTCAGTGTAGTGTAATAATACACAGAAAAGCAAAGCTTGAAGTCTGGAGTCTGACTCCACTGCTATGCTATTCAAAAAAGGTTGAGTGTATAGCCCCATAGTATGAATCTAATTCCAAAATATAGCTATATTGTAAAAGGAAGTACATTTCTTTATCCCAAGTAAACTTAAACACTTATAATCCCAATGAATAGACTAACATGCTTCTTAGAGAAAGACATACAGCACTTATATAACTCCCAAGAACCTGCTAAAAATAGTTTACAATAATGTAATAAAGGACTGCAACATCACACAGAGGCACAAATGCAAAACAAAATTGCATAAGCTACCTTGATTCCACCCCTACATGATCAGCTTCATATCCATGATATAATTTCTTTAACACAGTTTTACTGCAGTTGATACTGTCTATGCCATAGCAGCCCTTGGGACTGAACAAAGCTGGTGAATGGTATGGGCACAGCACTGAGTAGGCAGACTGTAAGCAGAGACATATTTTCTATTTCAGCTAGAAGACAATTTCTATAAATGCTGATGCACTTACCAGAAGTTGTCACAAGTGTGAAAACTGCAAACAGGCACAGGATTGCAGCCTAAATAGCTATGACTTGGTTTAAGGACATGGTTTAGTGGTGGACTTGGCAGTGCTGGGTTAATAGTTGGATTCAATGAACTCTGAGGTCCTTTTCAACCTTAACAAGTCTATGACATAGAGGAGAGGAACTAAAGAGGGGATTTTTTCTTTTTTTTTTTTTTTTCCCCCTATTTCACAGGAGAAAAGCATGTACATATCTTAACATGTACCACAAAATCAGGGAAGTCTATGGGGCAGGCAGGATTTGAACCCAGATATCTTTTCAGTTCCTTAGTCACAGGTTTGTTTTCTTGAGGTGTAAACTGCTAACTAAAGCTTGGGGTAAATCCATTACAATTCTGTATCCTAGAGCATATTCAGCATTTTAAAGCTAACTTGAAATGGATACACCTTAGAAATATCTCAAATCTCAAAAAAATCATTGTGAAAGAGTCATTTTCTTTCCCAGTATCATGACATAAAAAGAGGTTTGGTNTTTTTTTTTTTTTTGGTGTTGTGATGCAGTATAGAACATTTCAAAAATTAAAACAGCTATTCAACCATCATTTTACATCTCATTAAATATCAAACTGCTTCATCTTTAATTGGATACCTACACCACAGCATAGCCTTTTAACACTGAAAACCAAATGAGACAGCCCTGACTTAGCCTGCAACTCAGCTGTCTGTGCTGTACATGATGAATCACTCCCTATTTTGAGCAGCTTTCCACACATTGAAACTTGCATTCATAAATTCACATTAGGCAGTTAATGGGACAGAATCAGGGTTGCTATGGCAACAGTGTGATGTGCCCTATCACTTAAGTGAGAAAATGAACACTAGTAATTATCACCAAGCAAATGGTATTTTTGTCTTTTGTACACGGTATCTTTTCAATGTTTTACTTTAGCTAATGAATGGATTTGTGATTTTCTACAAAGGTAGAATAAAAACCAGCCAATGTATTACCTGATCTCATACTAAAAGTGAGTCAGACTACATCACCAAGCAAAGCTCACAGGACTTATGTATTTGCAAACAACATTGACAAGATTATAATGACATTGGGAAACTACAGTTCTGAGTTCAACAGTAGAATGCATCAGATGAAATTCAAAGGGTGAACAAACACTGTCTCAATGATGCTTTCAATCTGAAATAAAAATTACCTTCATGCCATGAAGACCAAATTGTCATAACGAACATACAACACTGACTTCTCTCATTAGGGTTGCAACAGATATTTGTATTGCAGAAAAATATAGTCAAGAACTCTGTGCACTTGCTCTTCTTTCTGAGAAGGTCAGACTGCCCTGTTAATATCTCTTGTACTTAAAATGACAGATGCAAGCAGAATATATCTGAACTGATATTCAAAAATTAAATATCGCTAGAGTCATAGCTTTATGATCCGTGTTATGTTTCTTTTTGTTTATGTAATACATAATTTAGAATCTGCAATACTTATTTTAATATGCTAAGAAAAATTATATATATATATGTTCACATATGAAGTCTCTACCTCCCACTATTGATCTGACTCCCCTTTAACCTCCAAGAGTCTGAAGACATGTTCTTATACCCACTTATCAGTAGATAATTTGAAACTGTCCCTATTTTCATGGCTGTTGAGTACAGCAGTTCCCATTTTTATCTTAAATATCCTGAACGAACAGACTGTCACTCTCTGAAACTGCCAGTGACCAATATGTCTTAGAGTTTAAATAAGCATAGTGGTGCAACCTGCCTTCTGTCTGGCAGAAAACTCAGGTATGGTTATTCAAAGAATTTTTAAAGGGCCTATCATCAAAGTACTCAAAACTGAAACATACAGCATATCTTTAAAGTTCTGAATCTACATGATAATATGATAAACTTCCTTATTCCCTTGAGTTTAGGGACGGTAATAGAGGCACAAATCCAAAGATGGACATTTAGATTTGAGACTTAGTGCTTAGTCCTGACCTAACTTCATAGTCACTGCCACAGCAAGAGGTACACCTGCCTCTGACAAGTGTGAAAGACCATGAAGTGTGCATGGGATTTTTCTTCTACCTTTACAGACTCCCAGACTCTTAAAAGAGTCCCAAAAGAGTGAATTAAGAATTCCTGTCCCACAGTGAAATCAACATTCCATAAAATGTAGATAAAGCTTAGGAGAGCCTGAAGAAACAAGGAAAATGCTTGAGTGATACACAATAAAAAAGGAATAAGAGAGCATGATGCTACCACAGAATGAGTAACTCTGCTGTGTCCAACACTGTAAAATAACTGTTAGAAAGTTGTTCTCCAGTGATTTTAGTGCACTATTATGTATTTTTTATATTTTCATAAAATAATAAGTTTCTAGATAGCATAAGGTAAGTATGTTGATAAGTGTGAGGTAAGGGAATATTATAAACTAATTTTATTTTTTGTATCTTGAGAGTCTAGAGAAAAAAAAATGCCAAACAAACCAGGTAGTCAGAGATTAACACATTTCCCAGCTTTTCACAACATCCAGTTTACTGAACATTCCTCTCGAGCTGAATTCTGTACATAAACATCTGTATACTCAAAGATGATTTTCCATTTAACCAGGACTTGTTTGGTTTATTAAGTAGTGCTCAGCTGCAGCTTTTTTTTTTTTTCACACCCAAAATTTTTATCTTCATGCTTGCAGTAAATATTTTTCTTCAGATTTTCAAGCAAAGCAATGTAATTTGCAGTTCTAAACCTGGCTGGGAAGTTTAGGAGATTTAAGGACTACATTTCACATCAGTAACCTCTACTATGTGACCTTGTGATCAGTGACATTTTCTAGCCTAGACTGCAATTCCCATGATGTCAGTAGAGGCACTGATTTTGGCTCTAAACTCTTTATTATGGACTTCTTCCTCAGGCAAATTATAGTAGTTGGTTGCTATTTGTCTGTGTATTTAATGATAAAACCAGAGCCACTCAGAAAGGCAGATGATATGAGCTGAATTCTAATGTAGAACACAAGCAACATTTTGTAGATAAGAAAGAAATAAACTAAAATAAAGCTGTGGAGTTCCCTGTTTCTACCTCAATGTACTCATCCTACAGTGTAGGGCTGTATGCTATACTTCATTCCATTCATAAAACCAAAGACAGCTTTATCTCAGTATTTTTATGAAAAATGGCAGAACAATTATATTCTGATCTTTCAGAGAGGTAACATTCCCATTTACTGCTCTGAAACCAATGGTCTTAAATTAGCTACTGTTTTATATAGTCCTCATGTCTTCCTCACTCCAACACAAGATCAGTGGTAAAGCACAGAATTGAAGGGTTTTTTTCCTTTACAAACATAAGTTTTTCTCACATAAATGGTTTTACTAAATCACAGAACAAGTCCAAATATTTACCGGAGTTTCACCAAAAGCACAGTTACTCACACGTGATTTATAAAATCCCTCTTCATAGTGACCTCCTAAAACTTACTCCCAAACCAAAGAGACCAGCTGGGAGATACCTTCTATTACACTTTTGAGAAATTATTGTACAGCTGTTATCTATCAAATCCTGACAACCTTCATAAAATAAATTATCTAACCACTTACTTTAAGAGAAAAGTCACTGATAGCAATCTTAGTGTAAAACACAGAGACATATACATTTATTTACAGAGGGAAAGGTTTTTATACTGCATTTTCTGCTGCTCATAAATTGTGAGCAGACAATTTAAGAACTTACTTTCTTCATAAATCTTCATTAAAGATTTTATTTTAAAAAAATCCTTCCATTTAAAGAGCACAGTTGGCTAGGAAATGATGGTATAGTTGTAAATAAAAATATTAATAAACTGTCATTTGAGAGTATTCTGACCTAATTTACTGTCAGTGTCACAGATAAATGTTTGTGCATTTTATTTCTTTGAACAGGAATTGTACTGTGAAAGAAAAAACAATCATGAACAATGGTCAGGACTTCATTTACATTAGGAAGGGAGAGAAAGATTGTGTCTGAAAATAGATTAGTGTCTGTGTAATCTCAAAATTCCCTTTTTCATATGGCCACTGATACTTGTAAAAATTCAGTGTGAACTTACAGCTTTGTACTAGTAGGTTTTACATCAAACCAGATATGATCTGTCCTTCCATAACCAGCATACATCAAATGGACTCCATATCATCTTCTCATGCTCATTTAAATCAAAAACAGTGCATGCCCATGTCTAACCTAAAGTGACATCTTTAGATGATCTCAGACTATACAGGTGAATATAGATTCATAATTTATATTTTCTTTAATTTCTTCATAACTAGATCAAATATTTTAAACTGATTAACTGTTCTGATGTTCTAAAAAAACTCCTGAGTTTTTTTTTGCATTTCACCTCAACTGGGCTTGAATCAGGGCTGACTTAGCCATCTGTCTGAAAACAAGGCATTCGTAATCAAAACCAAAGTCTTCACTTTCTCAGCAGTTCCTAAAACTAGGACACCCTGACAAGTGTCTGGATCCTCCCCCATAATTTCTTCTAGGCTAACAGAAGCACTCACCTCTAAAGATGATGTAAGTGTCTATTTAAAAGCCAAAAGCAGGGAGGGTTGTAGAAGAAATACCACCATTCAGGGACAGCTGGGTTTTGATCTTTAGGGTAGTGTAGTGGGAAACATATTTGTGCTAACAAGTTTTTGTTGTACTCAAATAGGCTTAAAAATTAGCAGAAACATACTCTACCTTCTACAGAATTGTCTCTTCCTTAGCAGAAACTGGTACAGAGAACAAGCATCTATTCTTTTCCAATGCAAATTTTGTTGAATTTACCCCTCTGAGATTCTTGTCTCTGAAGTTTAAACCATTAAGCAATACTGATCAACAAGAACAATTTTTAAATCCACACCTAGGATTTTGACAGGAACAAAGTTTACACCAATGCAAACACTTCTGAAAATCCCATGTTCATATGATATTATATCTTAAATATTGAGAAAAGCCAATGAAATAACTAAGTGAGCAACACTAAAAGCACTTACTCTCATCTTTTAGGTAAACATCATGTACAGTTCTGTGCCAAATACATGTTGTCATGCCACATTAGATATGTGCAACAGACACAGTTGACATCTTTACACACCCACATGTACTTTCACTTACATAACAAACAAAATCTCAATGAGTTTAAGAGTACTTACCATAGCTACAAGTAGAGAAATGTGCATAGCTCAAGCATATGCCCACAGCATAGCTATGTTCAAGCAAGTGCATATGATGAAAATCAAATCTCTTTAAATACTACGAAAAAGTTAACTACTATCAGTAGAGAGACTGAAGGGCAAAAGGTGCAAAAGGTGCAAAACTAAACTTTTACTGCTGTGTGAGAGTCAATGAAACTACAGAAAAGAAGGCAAGAACTTGTTATTCCTCCCCTTGATACCCTTATCATAACATGAAAATCAAGATGTAACAAGAGTTGAAGCTGATACATGCACACAACTTAAGAAAATTCAACTAAATACCATGTTTCATAGAGCACAAACAATATGATGTAACAGAAGCAAAATGATAGCTTTTCTAATGTGGAAGCAAATACCTGCACTAATGCTCTGCATCTCAGAGGCTCCCTAAAAATTCTGAGACTGTCCTACCATAATTGCCTTTCACTTTCATAATCAAAGATAAGAAGTATGAGGTGGAGAAAACTTCATGAGATCAAGAGGTCAGCTGCAAAGCTATTTAAACTCTTACAGTTTCTCAGTTGTACATCACAAATAGAAAAAGATAAATGCAGTAACAAGCTGAAGAGAGTGAAATTTTCAGCCTTTCCTTGTATTCAGTGAAGGAGGTTATTTGTTTCAGAGATGTGATCCTGCTCTGTAAGAATACATAAAACCCACATGTGCTATGCATTTGATTCTTGTCAAGGAGACTCTTGAAAGAAAACATGGGGTCATTTCAAAATAAGACTAACTGCATTTAAGCAGAGAAGTAAACATTAGCTACAAATAGCACAGCACCTCGATTTTCAAAAAGAGTTAAGATGTTACTTGCCTTAAAATGCTGCCTCTGAAACAGTAAGCCCACTAATATTGTCAAAACATCTAAACAAAGAAGAATGGAAACAGCAAGTGGTAAAAAAAAAAACACTCCTACAAAAATAAAAATCATAGCCTTGAAGAATAAGAGGCTTTTAAGAGGGACAGTTGATTCATCAAGGATGGAATTGCTCAGATAACAACAATATTTTGAGAGCTTTTATTAAGTAAAAAAATTCCCCTATTATTCACCCCCCACACTGGGATGAAACAGTTCATGCCTGAGAAAGTTGTCCCTGAATGTATACAGAACAGAGGACCTTTCAGCCCAGTTTCAAGGATGTTTAGGAGCAAAAGGTTGATCAAGGGACAATAAAGGGGTGGGACAGAGGGAAACAGAACAGATTACATAGACTGGGATCCCTGGAGCCTTGACTCCAAATGTAGTGCATGATCAACAGCTTCCTCTGAAACAGACTGCTGTAACAGGAGGGGCAGAAAGAAAGTGCACCTTAGATTTCCTGCCTTCAGCTAGGATAGAGGGGATCTGTCCTGAAGCTCTGACTAGGCTCTGTCTGCCTTGCTGCTGGAGCAGACGACACAGGGGAGCAGCACTACCATATCTTCCTGAAAGCAAACCTTTGCACTAAAAATCTTCCCTGTCCCTTTCACAGAACCCCCTGATTAATAATTATGGAGATGCTGCATTTCTGCACTGACCATGTCTGATTCAGCACAGAGGATCTGCAGCCCAGCCTAGGAAGCCTTTTCAAGGCATTTTTGTAACTGCCCCTACCTTACTGTCACTTCTGGGATTTGAAAAGTTGAGGTACTCAGAGGTGTTAGAGCAGCCTGGGGGGAGGGGGGAGGGAAACTAGAGAGAACTTAGTAAGCCCTAAATTTTTGGGCACAGTCTAGACTGCCCCAGAACTGACATGGCCAACTTTGCAGGTCATAGTCTTGACTGCAAATCCTGAGATATTGATGCTGACTGAGTGGTTATCAACAGACAGATGCACACTTGAGGCAGTGTCTGACATAAGTGCTTTCAGCTCCCACACTGTCTACCCCTCCTGTCCCACGGATAACCATCCTGCTTCCTGGGGCAGCTGGACACCCATGGGGTCACACTGGGGCTGCCTGGTGCCCAGCACAGCCAGCAATGGCCCAGACTCTGCAGAGAGCTGACACTGGACACGCAGCAGCTGATGACAGGCCATTATTCTGTGTGTTCTGCTCGTGCTGCCCCTTCAACACACAGCCACAACTGCACCTTTGGCTGTGCACAAACAGCCATCCTGTCTGCAGAGCACACAGCCTCATCCTGCCACTGATCACTGTGTTTCCTCAGGCCATACAAAACTGAGCCCCTCAGCACTAGACAGGGGTGTCAACATATGATTAAGTTACACAAGGAGAAACAAGCTCTATAAATATATTCTCAGTATAGCAGAACCCATTGCATTGACACAGTCTACTAAAAGGGAATTTACCTTTATTTCACAGGTAAATCACCCACAAAACTTTGGAAAACTAAAACATAAAATATTCATACTATGCAAACATAGGCAAACATCTTTAATGCCCTTTAGTGTCCTAAATGAGGTCCATGCTTTCTAATCCTGTAGAAATGAGAATTCTGGAGAACAATAGTGTAATTTCAGAGAATTAGATCTAACTAAAAAGACAAAGGGGGGTACTTATATGAAAATACCCCAAAGTTACTGGAACATTAATTGGTTTAGAAATCTGATCCCTATGCAGGAACAATGAAAGCTTTCCATACAACTTTAAAATGCACTCACACCATTAGAAACAGTTACATCAGTTGTTACAAAACATCACCCTGCAATTCAGGGTTATAATTATAATTCTCCATATGGCAGTAGGATATGACCAGTTGTCTCAGAAGTCTAACAAAATTAAAACATTTTTTCAAAAAAATTAACATCCCCACATTCCCATATCATTAAAAGTATGTCCATCGTCTTTATCCTCAGACTACCTAATGCTAACTATTACTATTATATTAAATAAACTTTATAAGATTTGTTTACAAGATCATTTGTAGAAGGCTATAATGAAAAACATCCAGTACCTATTAAACATCCATTAAAAATTTCTTCAGGAAGCAGTTCACAGTTTGGGAATCTCTACACAGTCCTAGTATAACTCTAATCACATTTTTTTAAAAAATCTAATAGAAATACTTTAGTATTTTTACACACACAATTCTGCAGCTTAAAACACAGAAACATCGCACAGAAACACATGAAGCACTAGAAGAAATTCCAATATAGCATTCAAATAAAATCACAATTAAACCTTTTCTAACTAAAGGTAATTGCTTTGCAACAACTGAAATTAAATCCTTTTAAGTTATTTGCATTTTTAAAAAAATCAATAGAAGCCTTGGGAAATAGAGCACAAAAAGTACAGGAGATAAAATGATCCTTTCATGTTCTGATTAAGGGTTTGTGGATAATGAGGTATTCATAAGGCAAATACAACAGCAAACCAGAGAAACACAAAAATATTTATAATCTTTAAAAAAAAAAAAAAAGTGGAAACAGTAAAAAAAAATCTTTTGTTTGTTTTTGCTTGCTGGTGTTTCTTGTTTTGTTTTTTAATAAACCAGAGATTTTTGAGGTTTACATACAGACAGAATGGCACATTTTTATGTGAACACTTGAAATTCTTTCCTCAAGCTACGAACTCCAGACATACATTATAAATGACACATTGGTCTCCCTGAGCCTTGGGGACAGCAGTCAGTCTGTTCATGGCAAATAGGAATGATTTGATGAATATAAAATATCTTTCAATTGAAAGATTTTTTTTTCACTGTTTGGAAAATATTTGTCAATAGTAATCCATTTCAGTCTCTCCTGCTGAAGAATACAATAATAATTTGATTAACCAACAAACTAATTACTTGGACATCAGTGCTTAATAAAGATTTTGTTACAGAATTGGGTCATATCTGTGGGCTTTACTACTCAGAGAGGTAAATTCAGATACAATGCATCTGTTCTCTACACCAGGCCATGGTCTAGAGAACTGTTACAATAAGACTTGCATAGCTGTGAATTCCTCATCCAGAAAAAAAAAAGATAGTCTAAATACCCAAAATATCAGTAATAAGGAACAGAGTGGGTGTCTGCAACAACCAGCACACGAGGGTCAGCATCAGGGGACACAGATAAGGTTTCAATGAATTTGAATGGCTAAAAACCAGAGACCTCAACTTTTTGCTTTAATATTGACACTACTTCTAGAAAGAGGACTCATACCTAACAAACAAAAAAAAAAAAGCATTGAATTTATTTTGGGAAGTGATTTTTGTCTATGGCAGGATCAACTTTATCAAACTAATGACATAACATTGGAGCTCACTTGAGAAAAATTACCAGCTGGACAATATCATCTGAGTCAAAATCGTGCTGTTACAAAGAAGCTCAACAGAATATGAATACTATGCCCACATGTGTTTCTGGAATAAGGCAGGGAGAAAAATAACACAGGTTTAAAGGTTGTTCTCTGTGAGACTGGAAAGCTAGAATTGAGGTAGATATTATAGAAAAATCTGGCAGATAACATTTCTTTTTTGATTGTTTTAATATTGTACTGTAGAAAACACAACCATTTCGGCCTTCACATCAAAAGCCTTCCTAGGGAAATTCAGAATTGCTTCAATAAAAAAAGCAATCTCAGTGGTTAATTCCTTTTACAATTTTGTGAAACAGTAGTCATTTTCTTATGAATGTGTTCAGCAACAGCAACTCTAACCAGAAATGTGAAAAGCATGATTTATAACTTCTCTTACGTCTACTGTGGATCAGTGGAAAATGTACATAAGCAGAAAAATATATGTGGCAACAGGAGGCAACTGAAAGCAACATCACAATAAATAATCAGTTTGTACCCTCAGTGGTGATAGCTGGACAAGGTCACAAGGTACTCCATTGTCATATGTCAAGAAATTATAAAAATTACTTATGATGCAATGAGGAAGATTCCAGGCAGAGATTCCATTGCAATACCCTGAGGAAGTACTTGTGTTCATCAAACAGCTGATGAACAAAGCATTGGGGTAAGGAATTTGGTTCTATCCAGGTACAAAGTATTTGGGTTTGTCTTCCTTTGGTTTTAATTTAGACATTCTGATCATACCCCTTCCACGTTACCGGTGTTTGTGTCTCTTAACTGTCATCACCAGGACAAAGATGTAACTCTTAAAACTGACTGCTCCCACACATTGCTTTCTCTTTAACTAGTGCTCTGCCTCCCCTTTATTACCCCAGCTTCACTATGCACAGTCTTGTCTCACAGACAAATTACCTTTCCTTATCATTATCAATCAATGGTGCTCCTGGGTTTGCATTACCTGTCCACAAGTGCATTTGATGGGACCCTGACCTTGCCAAGAGAGGCAATGCTTTAAGCTGGACAAGGGATAGGAGAGAGATCAGAGAGTGCTCCATGGGAACAGTGCTTCTTTAAGCCATGACTGTATATGAGATCAGCATTCTCAAGATGCTTCACAAAGAGCTGGATCTTGTTTTCTGTGGCATCACTTGTCTTCTCTTATGGTCATCTTCATTTAACATTCTTTTGCGATGAGACTCGACATGCATCTTAGTGCCTGTGACTGACTTCCTTAGCTCTCTGTGTTCATCTTCTCTGCAATCTCTACATCCTGTTCTTTGTCCCACTACTTGCAGGAAATACATTCATATATACACATACACACACATATTAGTTTCCTTTTTCCTTAGGGATGACACTAATACATTGTCATGATTCTGGAAAAGGCCCTGGGGGAAGCTCTTGTCAGAATCAAATGGTAGTGATCAAAGTTATTAAAAAAAGTAAAATAAAACAGGAGTCCCAACCAAAGAGGAAAAACCCCTTCTATATAGAGGAAGGTCATGGAATAGTTAGTGAGCTGAGGGAGAAGCCTCTGTTCAGAGTCTCATCTTCAGATGTCACATACAGAATCCTTCTGTGTTTGTTTCTCATTTTGCGTGTCTGGCAACAGGATGGAGAAGGACCCTTGAGGGGGAATGGGCACTTCATTCTGGTCTGAGGATATATATGTATGTCTATCGATGTCCCTGTTTTTATATAGGAAAAATTTGAGGAGGGAGTGTGGGTTTTTGATGAGGGTGGTTTTGATGGGTTTTTTGTGAGATTTGTTTGGGTTTTTCCCTTGCAATTGTGACACCAAGACACAGCTGTTCTATTTGTTTCATAAAGTGCCCCCTCTGGATAATCACATAATAATACTGGAAGAGATGTCAGGAGAGCCCTCTACTCCCATCTCTTCCAAGTAGAGTCTGCTCAGGTCAGCTTGCTTAGGGCTGTTCCCAGATGGAAAATCTCCAAGTACTGTCTGCACAGCCCATACAGGTGCCATCTCTTACAGTACTTGTAGTGTCCTTATAGTTAAAAACCTTTTCATGTCAGTACAGCTCCTCTTTTTTCAATTTACTCCTGTTGAATGTGGTGGGAGAACAAGAGACATAGAGCCTGGTACCATGTCCTTGATGACCTCCTGGTAGGAGCTGACAGACTGCTCCTCAAGTCATCCCTTCTTTCAGACATAAGCCAAGGAGCCCCAGCTCCTTGGCTTCTCATCACAGGTAGCACTCTGTGGAACTCCTTACAGCATATTTATTTACAGCCCTTCTTGTTCAAAAGGGCCCCAAGTTGTAAGGAGTAGTTTAGATGGGGTATAAGAAATGCTGAGTAAAGAGGATTCATCACTTGCCATACCTACAGGTTACATGTCTGTTCACACAGCTGAGGAGGTTCTGGCTGCCTGTGCTGTCAGGCAGGTACTGCTGTCCCATGCTTGCCTTTCTACTACCACAGCCCCAGTGCTTCTTCCACAGACTGGGACACCTCAGCCTGTAACTTAGTAAGGAATTGTTGATTCCCAGGAGCAAGACTCTCAGGAGCAGCACTTTGTTCCTTCCTCCAAGTCACAGATTAAGACACTGAACACAACCAGAAAAGAATCCTGTAGTACTTCTCTTACTACCAGTCTCCAAGCAAAGTAAGACCCAATCACTCTCTGGGCTCAATGATCCAAACAGATCAGACCACATCCCACCGCAACTCAGACCACAACTCAGACTTCAAACACCTTCACACAAGAATGTTGTGTGAGAGAGCATCAAAAGCCTTTCCAAAAATCTACTCTCATGCTATATTTTTTCCTAAGACACAAAATCATTCAGCTATAGCATTCCTACAAATAAATAGTAATTTTCTCCCAAACTAAGAGGCTGGTAAAAATCACAATTCTCACTGTGAACCAGTGATGAAATCATTGTACTGGGAAAACTGAAGACAGCTGTTGACTTTGCATCCTGGATTTATTCCAGCTGTCACTTGCAAAATGGCATTTTCTCTTGTGCTGTTTCAGCTGGCGTTGTGGTCCAGTTTCCATGCTAGAATTTCTCATTGTAAGTTCCAGGACTTTGGACAACCTTGGCTTTCTAAAAAACTGCTTCCTGCAGTATTAAGAAAATTAAAATTAATTTCCCATAGCATCTAATCTCAGTAGGCAGGGATCCCCAAAGAAAATAAATAAATAAATAGCTCCATTCTCAGCAGTCAGAGCAATTACACCTAAAAAGAAATCAAATTTGGGGTGCTAGTGTCAGTACTGCAAAGAGAGTTGGTTGAATCAAAACATACTTGCCCTGATATTTGCATTGGTTTAATGTCCAAGTTTCCAAATGCTGTGAACTTCACAAACACTGGAGTAGTCAGCTTCAGCTTTATATCTGCCTATCAAAATTTACTGTTAAATGGAAGAAAGCCCCCTGGGGAGAGGGGTGGAAAAAGACAAGTTTTTTTCTGTGTATGTAGGATATATGGCTGGATACACATCCACCAATACAAAAGAACTCCTGTTTTTTTCCCCCTGAAAGGTCTCCAACACTGCCTTTACAAAAGTTTCATTTGGAAATAACTACCAATTATATGGACACATTTGTTATATAAACAAAAAGGGCTGGTTTTAAATAAAAGTGAAAACCTGTTCTCAGATTCTGAAGATGAATACTTCTTCACCTCTGGACTTGTAAGTGTATCTTTCAGAAAAGAGATCTGCATGTGGGGAAGATAGTGCCTCCCATAACATAGAAATATTTCTGAGAAATCTAGAGATTGCCCAGCTAAAAATACTCTTTTTCATAGAGTCATACTATCTTTCCAATCTAAAACCAGTCAATTACTAAAGAAGAACTATCTAAATTCAGAGGTATTATGATGTCTAGATTTAATTCTAGAATTTGAAAATAGCATCTCCACAGCCTTTGCCTAAGATCATGGATCAAGCAATATACACAATAATCATTTCTACAGATTTCAAGCTTATATTAAAAAAGACTTTATGTCTGTAAGTGCAAAGATAAATGCCAGTGTTGTGGTTCTCTGGTAGCCAGTGAAGAAAATTAATTGCCTTCAATAGTATTGTTTATTTGGGACAGAATTAAAACATACAGCAAAAATTGCTGCTACAAAAAGCAGAGCAGTCTTCCTATAAGGCTTCACCTAAGCTCTACATGTAACATAACTGAGGCACACTTATAATTCCAGTGAAGTCAGACTGAAATCAAAGCCATAACCTGGCATCAAGAGTAAAAATGAAGAACTAAAGTTTTGAGAGGCTTTTATATTATTGTTCTGATCCTAAAAGAGCTTTAATGTTAAAGCAATTTTCACACCTGCTGGATGATGGATGATTTCTGGGTTCTGTAAAAACTCAAATCATGGCACAGCTATTTAGTTCAGAGAGATCCTAATTTTTTACACACACACACCGAAACCTGTCTCCATCTTTTCTTCACTGTGTACTTTTGAACAAAAGTCTGGGTTATATTGGAAACAGAGACAGACAACTTCAGAGACCACCCTGGCGATAAGAGATGGCAGAGTTGTATCAGGGAGGGGATGAGGCTGAACTGGGACCATACAGGATGAGAAGCAAATGTTTTTGCACCAAAAATGAGAGGGGAACAGATACAGGGAGCACAGGACTGCACATTTTGTTCATCTACAGAATCTTGACACGTTGCAAAGGGGGTGAAGAACAAGTCCTTCAGCTCTCCTCCGTCTTGTCCCACCACAGATTTCAGTCTGTGATACAGCCACACTGTTCAGGTGCCATTCTTTGGAAAGATGCCTCCCTTCCTTCAGGCTGAAGTGCTCATGAACCCTGCCCAGGATGGTGAAGACTTGGAGATGAAGGAACATGCTCTGGGAATGGTGAGTCTGCGCTTGGAAAGCACAAAGATTTAGAAGCAAAACAAGTTACCACCTCTTATATTTTGCTTCTAAACTAAGATGCTGGGGTTTTTTTCCTAACCTTAAAACAGTAGCATTCCTCTATTCTTTGAACTAGACTTGGAGTACAGATGCTGATTTTGCACCTTATTTAAAGACATAGTAAAGGCAATTAGTGTCAGAATCTGCCCCTACCTCCTTCCCTCAGATCTTTTCAGAAACATTTTACCTGTCTGATGCAACAGCTGCTAAGAGATTACTAATTTAGACAGCTTCCTCACATTTCCCTGCAGAGTTAGCTTGAAATCACAGTTATTCACATTTGCATGGCCATGTCCCCTAGCAAGCACAGATTGTACTGTTTCTAGGAAAGGGTGTTCAGTAAGCAAAGAAGCTTCTGCAGTTTGCCAGAATACCAGATAAGTATGTCAAAGTGCATAAAAGTCATGAATACAGTTAAAGACTGAGGTTGATTAATACACATAAAAAGACAACCACCTCAGCAAGAAATAGTTAAGTAAGGTCACAAAAGTTTTAATGGGATTCAGCAGCTGGAAACCCGTGATGTCATCCCTTAAGCAGTCAAGGATTCCTTCACCTCTTTCACAATCCTTTCTGAGGACAGCACTACTGAAAAACCTGGCACCACACCTCTCCCTGTAGCACAGGAGCAGAACTGAATGTGGGGATTGCTCTTTTTCTGCAAATTCTGAAAGTTCATATAAAGCATAAGTCTCTTTCTAAAATAGAACTCAAATTCAGCCTAAAATCTTCCCTGAAACATTTTTTTTTTAATATAATGATTACTCTGTATATTCTGTATCTAAAGAGCAGCTTGATTTTTTCTATTACAGAGGGAGTACATCTTGGCAGAACAGCAAACAATAACACAATTTATTCTGACTGTGAATGAAGCATCTGAAAGCACAAATCAAATCAGATCATGTCAAGGTTATAACAAAAAAGTCCTAGTCTAAATCTTTAAGATAATTTACCTTTCAGTCTTCCACTATTTGCAGTATCTAAAGAACAAGAGACAATGAGTGATTTTAAAAGACAGGAGTAAATTACCAAAACAAACTTGTATGGTCTGCCTGGTTATACAAGCTAAGGATGGTCAGATTTCCTTACCAATATTCTCACAATATCTTTGTACTGTAAAGATGGTCTTAATAGGAAAGACAGAATTCCTTTAGTACCTTATAGTAGGTATTAGAACTACAGAATTAAAAAAAAAAAAAAGGAACAAGGAGAGCAGTTAAAACAATCATTTTGGTTATGCTGTGGGCCTCAACTACAATCTGCAAAATATAACAAGTATGGCACAGGTAAAGGACACCTTTGAACAAGATACAATGAACTTGTGCTCTGAGTGGAAGTAGTAATAGACATATTTTAGTTAAGCCAAAACAGATGTGAAGTATAGTCAATTTTCAATTACTCATGGAAAAACTATCCAGATTTCAGACTAACCATAATACATGCAGAAAAAGATCCTGAACTTTTTCCTTTTCATTTTTAACCTCATTCCATATCTTCATTCTATGTTTAAATATAAATTATGTACAGAATGCTCTTGCAGTTATAAAACATATGTTTTAAATTTGTGGGTTTGCTTTATCTTCCCTATCCCACCTCATTTATTACCCAGAATAGCAGACTCAATTGTAAATAAATACATACCAAGTGTACTTCTCATTTTATTTTTTCCCAGTGTTTTTTAGTTGTTTTACAATGAATCTCAAAAGACCTGATTTCCCTCTCTTTTGCTAAGAAATTCTGAAGTCTGTAAATGAAATATCAGCTATACTATCTACAGATCTATATGAGACATGATTAAGCAAAAAAATTACTTATTTTTAACAGAATTTCTGAATGCCCTTTAGATGTTGCTAAACTCAGGCTGGAACACCACAATCCAATCTGTCTGTGACAAAGATAGGGATAAAAATTGTAAAGGCTGATCTGGAAGAAAAGGTCACCCTAACAGATAAGGATATATTTAAAACATCTATTTTAGAAAAATATATAGGGAATATTCATTAAGATTAATAAACTTCTCAGCTTATTAAAAGTGGATAGGAAACATCTTTCAGGCGATTAAACATAACTCTACTTTCATTTACAAATACTCAGTTCACATGTCAAAAATTTTTCTACGTGATTTAGACTAAAGCTGAAATAAATTTTACCTCTGCCTTAATTTCATAAAGATAATAGAAAATCCATATTTAATTAAGTCTGCTTTTGGCAAAAGGAAATTTGGACTCAAACAGACTCTCAGCTGTAATCCAAATCCTTCCAAGAATTGTTTCACAGATATAATTATAGGATAGAAACATACTTGACCTAGTATTGTCACTAGAAGAGGTGAAAAATTAAATCCTCAATTGGCATAAGAGTGCTTGTAGAACAGAAAAGTCATCAAGTTTTAACTCCTTCAAAATAAAAGAATAGAAAGATTTAAACACCATTCTGCTACCCCTTTTTAAAACCCAATACCGGAATTAATAATTTTAAAAAATTAACAAAAATCACAAAAGAAGATCCCAAAACACCTATGTTCCCTTCATCTTTGTGAGAAAACCTGTCTCAGACTTTTCTACGGGGACCAAGGGTGAATGCCTAAGTGCCAGCTTGTAGCTAGTACTTTGATACCATCAGTGAGCTAAATCATCAAACCATCAATAAAAAAAATATAACTGTGCTCAATTCAATTTGGAATACAATAATGGAAACAGGCAATCTCATCTAGATCATCACCTGCAAATGTTGAAACTTTGCACCCCCCATTTGCTCAGGAGCATCAAACCATCCAGATCTTGATATTTTAAGTTAAAGTGCAATCCATCACACTCAGTGGGACTCATAATTCTGCCTGGAAAATTCTGGATATGAACGTGGAAACATGCATTGCATAACTCACATACTCTGCCAAACCCTGCTGCACTGGACTCACTGCAATAGAAAATTACTTCATCTATTTGCAATGGCTATTTGTCCAAGGTTTCAAGATTTTTGTCAGGCTGGCAAAGAGATATCTATGGACAATGTTTGCACAAGATGGGGAAAAAAAGACTCAGACATATAACATCTTGTTTATTAAGCATACAGTTTATATAGATTTTTTACATGGTTTATAGCAGTTAATCACTTTATCTTAAAGAATAAAAATGAAAACTCCCCCTTTTCCCCTCCCCCTTGATTTGCCTCTCATTATAGAAATGTTTTAGGAACCCACAATAGCAAAGTTGCACAAACAATCTTGACACCTGCCACATAAAAAGCAGAATGGCAGATCCGAAATGATGAAGTTTATAAAATAAAACATAAGCATCTACTCATGTAAAATGTGTATATCCACCGATTTATGCTTTTCCAATGACACTGATTATCTTTGTGAGCAGTAACACAGGGATTACACATGATTAGCTGCTGCAGTCGTGAGACGAGAGGCAGCAGCCCTCCAGCACAGGCTGTCTGTGAGCAGAATAGGAAAGTGTTTCCTTTCCCTCTGAAGTAGACAGAACTCAAACTAAAGCTATATTCAGTTCAAAGACTTCAAAAAGCACATGCACAGCTCAGGTTTCAGATGAATCTTAGCACACAAGCTTCAGTAGAGGGATGAAGCTTTGGGTCTTCAGGCAGGCAGCACTTTAAAAAATAATTAGGAATTAAATTCATAAAACCATGTAACTGCAACATTAAATTATGAATATCTCTGCAGAATTGAGAAAACCTAAAGGTTACATTTGCTGGGTAAGCAGCTCACCATGCTCTGATTTGTCCAACATGAATAAGCATTACAATCTATTTGATGTCAGCATACATGGCACACAAAACCAGGTGAAGCAAGGTTACTATGAAACCTTTTCCATTTCACTGTCTGGATGCTCTAATATACTTTGTCCCCTTAGCACTACCACATGGCATTTAGAAACGTAGTCATACCTGCAGGATACAATCACACAGGCACCGTGCCATGGTAATCCAGAGCTGTATCTTGCCAGATTAAAACATAAAAAAACCCCACAAAAAATGTAGCTATACCTTGCATTCAAAAAGGTGGCTGCAAAAAATAACACAGGGAAGGAGACCTACTGACCACAATAGCATTCATGGCTCTAGACATCAATGAGCTATCACCACTGATAGATGACTCTATCCTTAACAGCTGAAGAACTTGAAATTTGAATGCAAGAAGTTTTTGGTTTTGTTCAGGTGCATGCACTGAAAGCAAACTGTAATGCCTTGCTACAGCAACATCTATAACATCTATAATAAAATCCAAAGGTTTTGGCCCAGTGTTATTTGCTCAGCCCCAAGTGATGACTTAAACATTAAAATACAATGGCATAGATGCAGAAAGGGAAAAGAAGTAAAGAATGTGAGAACTTCTACCTAAAGAGAAACAAATGCACAACAAATCTATCCAAAGAAAAATGCAATCAAAGATAACCTTTTAGGAACAATAAAGAGATCAAAAGTAACTCAAATCTCAGAATCCTGGTGTAGAAATCCCATTCTTTTAAGCTGATTGTGCTGAAAGTGATGTATATGAAATCATACATTTTCCAGATGAGGGACATATCTTAAAACATTTTATAGGCTTGCATGTATATTTAGTTCTTGATAATGAAAGATTAGTTATTTTTAGTATTTCAACAGCAAACCTAGGATTTAGTTTACTGTCCAGTGTGATCTCTTATTAAGAAAAATTCTCTCTGGTCAAAAACCCATTCCAAGACAAATGTCTGACTCACATTTAGAATAAATTTATATGAAGATTCATTCACTGATGAAATTAATTGGAAAAAAAAAGAAAGAAAACAGTATTAAATAGAGCAACTAATACCAAAGAAATATTTTTTGCCAGCCTATGAAAGGATTCAGTACCCAATAGTACTACATCAGCTCTTCTAGAAAGCCCAGCACTTCTGCATTGCTTTGGTTAGATTTTCCCTGGAAATTGAGTGCTCAGTTAAAGAGATTTCTGATTTTTATGTCTTGCTCCTTGACTACAACCTTTTGTTTGAGAAAAAAGCCACCATGGTCCAGGAAGCACGTTACACTGACATCCCACTTACTACAGAGCTTACAATTAATCTGAAAAGCTATGAGGCATCATAGCTGGAGTTTAAAGACATAAGGATTAGCTACAAAGTCTCTTTTGTTTTAAAGCTCCCCAGCCCTTTCCGAATTCTCTCCCTCACCTATACAGCCAAACCCAAACATCTCTCAGTTAAAAACAAAGTAAAGTCTGCAGAATTTTCATTTTGCAAACCCAACAGCTATATATTCTATTCCTTTACTGCATCCAATGTCTCAGACTTGATTTGCTACCTTTCAGGATAGATTGCAAGATGGGTTTCTTAATAAGATGGATTTCTTAACAGTAAAGACCTTGTGAGGAGATGGTTCACTGAGAACAAGTCACTGAATTTATGTCTGCATGGTGTGCCTGGACATAAGCGCCTGCAGCTTAGAAGCTCCAAATCAAAACATGTCAGCTAAACAGTTGAAAAAACTACAACATTTTTACAACTTTTTGAGAAACATCTTAGGCAACACTATTCTTTCTGTTCACAGTAAAAAGTGATGAAAACTACAGGGTGTCTTCCACCTGGCCTGTCAGGCATACTCATGGAAAACATGTCTGTAAGTATTTCAAAGAGACACGTCTGTTGGGTGGAAGGAATTGACCAGTTTCTTCTAGTACACAGTAGGAAAAATTACAGGTGTTTTAGTGCATGGGATCCCCTGCCTTGATTCCAACACAGAGACAGCTGGGGGAGCTCCACAGATAATGCTGTGGCTCATTCCAGTGTGGCCTTTCTCCAGCTGACTTGAGGCAGCAGTAGATGGTCTGACAACCTCATAATAGCCAGGGACATTCCTGCTTCTTACAGTGACTCACAGATGTTAAACAGCAATGATCCTGAACATCCTACTTGCACATCTATTAAAATACAGTATACTATCTGAATGGCATAATTCTGGAGGTTTATCATATTTATGAATTTTATGAGTACATTGTGAGTAGGCCTGATGTGATTCAACTGTATTAATTTCCCACTGTATCTGCTACTTGCTTGAAAGTTATTTTAGAAAACCAAGATCAGAATATTACTAATGCAGAAGAAAATTGAGTCAGCTCCTTCAGCGCCTTCCAAAGGAGTATTTTTCTGTCAATTCTTGTTCTTTATATGCATTTATTTCTTTTTCAGGTTTGATGAGAAAAATTTTTTCCGAAGTGTATATTTAAATAAAAACTGGTGCTGTACAAGCACCCATCATTACCCACTGAAGCACAGTTATGCTGAAAGACTACAACTGACTTCTGTATCTTACTGCAGTATTAAAGAAATATTACATAGATTTACATATATATACACAAATCTAAGTGCATGTATTCATAAATTTATATGTACACTGATAACAGAATAAGATGATAAATGGTTATCACAAGACTGCTAATGTTCAATTGATATCCTTATTATAATTTTAATTAGTTATTTAGCCAGTACTGTAGTAATTGCAGCATTTACAAAGCATTTTAGAAGCTATAAAATAATTTTCCAGAAAGATTAAATTAATATTTATATGGTTGAAATTTTAATCTCTATTTCCATGTTTATCACATTTTTAAGCGAATAGTAGAGTCTGAAATATTAAATCAGGCTATCTGCAAAAAACTGAAAATAGAAAAAGACTCTTTGTACTGAAATCCAACTATACATTAATACATTAGGACTATAACAGGGAGATTGTTAACATCATATCTCTGTTAGAAATAAATATTCTCGATCAATGCTCATCAAAAATACAGATTAGCTTCAAATGTAGTGTAAATTTAGGATAAAAGGAAAATTGATAGCCAAATTCATTTAATAAAGTACAGTTAAGACTTACCTATCAAGCCCCAGAGGAGAAAAAATTCCCCATGAGATAATGAGTCTTCTGAATTGAAAGACTGAATTTTGTGAAGAAAGATGAAAAAAGCATTTCTGCCTCAATACTACCTATTAAACTTTTATTTTGAATGTAAGGAGCCCTCTCTTACTGCTGTTTAAAAAAATTAATTACATCAGAAGCAAATCCTGTTAAAATAGCTGAGTGTGTATACATTCAATACCCCACTTCTTTTGCTAAAAGGTCATAAAAATACTATTCTAAGTACTAGGGGGCTACAAGAGTGTTTAAAGCTTATTTCCTTTGTATTGTCTCATTTCTTAGGAAAAGAGTCAGGGAAACTATAACAAGTACATGTATTTAATTCAGTAGATATTTAGTTAAATTCTAATAAGCAATCTTTATACATACACTTTAATCCTCCTGACTAGGGACAACATGAAAAATACAGAACTACCCAAAAGGGTATTCAGAAATGCTCTCCTTTTGAACTTTTATATGGTTCACAGGCAGGCTGTGTAATCAACGTTAATGAGTTCACTTCTAGCAGCAGTGTAAAGTGGCTGACCATGTATGCTGGAAGGGCCAGAAACACTAAACATGCTGCATGTTTCTATTGCTGCATTCAATGACAGCACTTACTGACACTTTTGAAAGCAAAATGTAAAACATTTTGGACTTATCCCATGATACACAGATCAAATGTACTTGGAGCAGAGAGAAGCTTTTCACCTCACCTTGAAACTGATAATCAAGCATTTTTTGTTTTCAGCTGGTGTTATACCAACTGCAGAAAATAACTCCTGGTGATCAAATTTTACTCTCAGTAGCAGATGTGGGACTTAAAGGTCTTTACATTTTGACTTCAGCTGTTCTCAGACAACAGGCTCTTATCTTCCAGTGCAACTGCACAAATATAGCTAAAGGCAAAGTTTTCTCAAAGCAGTACAAAAATTCTACAGAGTCCATTGACTTTTATTTTCTGTACATTGGCTGTATAATAATACCTAAGCCAAAACATTAAAATGGTTGCATTTGTAATTTTACAACCATATAAATATTTGGGCTAAGATTCAGACAGTTGTAAACACAGGTAATAATGGTGCCTCTGTCTTCTGTTATCAGGAAAAATTCTCTTACAAGCAGTAGACCATCACAACTGTGTTGTGGGATAACCTACAGGTGCTTTTTTTATTCTTATTAATGTTGACCTCTTCCAAATATAACTTTATATTATTTCTTATTTGACATCATGACTTTGTCTCCCAACCTTCAGAACACTGGGAAGAAAATGTGGTATGAATGATGTAAGAATCACTTATTTCCAGAATTTGCTATGTGACTCCCAAGCCACAGAAATGCTTCCTTTTAAGGAAAGGAAATTGAATTAAGGCTTTTGAGACTACACGCTCAATAAGTGAACCACAAGAGGAATAAGAATCCTTCATTAGAAAAACCTAGAAGAAAATAACATAATCCATCTCAAGATGATTCTCTCTTGCTATTTAGAGACTCTCAGGCTAAATGAGAAT
>WBNO01025692.1:41687-65012 GCA_013400575.1 Peucedramus taeniatus | reverse complement strand
ATAATCAGTACTAATCTCCAAATGCCTTGTATAGTGATGCATAGCTGAATGGAAAAATGACCAGATGTACAAAAGTATCCTTTTAATCCAACCTGTTATTACTTGAGACTGACCGAAGCCAGAAAATTACTGAAAATTTGTTTCAGCTATGAATTGTCAGTGCACAGTGATAACCAAAATCAATAACCAGAACATTATGTCCCAAAAGGAGTGTCTCAAAATAGCAGAACTGATTTCTCAGACATTTATATCTAAAGCAAGATATATTTCTTTTCTACATACAATAGTGTGAATGTGACTGGTTTAACTATGGATTTCCATAAACGCAGAATTTAATTTATGTCATCAATGATAAAATTCTTTCTTCTCAGACTCAAACCCAGTATTTTGAAACAACAGTCAAAAAATTCTCAAACTATCAAATCAATTACATTTTTACAAATGTTCTTCTATGTTTCCAAAACAAGACTTAATGCAATGCTTAGTTTGCATAAATAGTTTCTTCCATTAAAAATAAAAGGGGGACATGTCCCACACTGAAAAGCATCTTTCTTTCAGCCTGTACTCATATGCTGGTTTAATATGGTGACTATAATAACAACTATATTAGAACAAAGCAGTAATATTGTCTAAGAGTCAAAAGTAAAATTTCCCATGCTGTTTTGCTTGTGATCCATATTAATAGTTTTTACTCTGTATATTTGTCCAAAAGTTACAGTTTACAGTGCTTACAGTTTATTTATTTCTCCTTGAAAGCACTTATGCACTTTACCAGTGAAACAGGGATAATGTCTAACACAAATTATTGAGCCTGCCTAGCATTCATTTTCACAAAGCTTAAGCTAGTGAGCAAAGAATTCGGATATTTACATCTGACTATGTATTTTACAATATTTTGGGGTAATGGGGCATGGTACAACACATAAATGCTGGAAAAAGTGATCAAATATTTTATAATTTTCCTATTGGAATAGAAAATAATCTGCTAACGTATTTTTAACAGACTGCAGAATAAAAATGACCACAAATTCTATTCAGTATCACAGAAACTTTGATCCCTGAAATATGTCCAAAGCTCTTTCTTAAACTAAGCAGGCTTATATGCCATTTGTGTGTAGTAGTTAATGCAGTAGTGCATGTGTTACTCTTTCTCACCTAAAAATTATTTCCTTGCTTTCAATGACTGTGAAACTATTTTGTTTGAAATTATGATGATCAGTATAAAACCATCAGATGCTTAGCAACACCAGCATGAAATGATTTCATGACCTGAATTGCTCCACTAGTTGTCAATATAACAGCAAGTCTTAACAGATACAGATATATAACAGTCTTATGTGTTAACTCATTGAATGCATAATCCCTTCTTTCATTGCAGGACTGAAAACTACCAAGATTTTTTTAATGTAACTAATCCTTAAGGTTATAATTTCTGCAAATTCATTAACAAAAACTCTTTGAGACCCCAGCTATCTTACACCTCAGTAGCAGAGTGCTACACCCAAGTTAAGAGTTCATATAAAAATGCCAAAGGCAGGTGTTTAATGCTACTTTGGACAGTGATGAGAACAATTGGGAATCCCAGCTTTTGTGGGAGGCAGCATAGAGGAATCTGCTCAAAGCATCAGTCTTTTGGCAGAAATTTCAGTCCCTGTAAAAAGACTGCATCTCTTTTTTTTTTTTTTTTTTTTCCCAAGATTTGGTGAGAGTACTCAGTATCAAAAGTTTGAGTGATAAGAGCAAAAGTAACCCAGCCTGTTTGCAGACAGGGAAACGAGGAAATCAGATTACTTGCTGCTGAACATGAATTCTGCTAGCACTAACATTTAGGGAATGACCCTTTAGCAGAGCATAGAGCATCCTATTCCCAATGCAAAGTGGTGCAACTGGACCAGGAGCCTTCCCTGGTGTCTCTCAGTCAGGCAACCATTACTGCCTGAGGGACATGCTCTGCTCACACAGCACAGACCCCTTTTCACTTGGCTGCTGCTTGGCTTTGCTTTCCACTCTGGTTTGGAGTCTTGCATTGAATGAATAGGATAACTTGGCTTCTGTGAATTCCCTCAGCATTTGGAAGGAATTTAAATACCAGCTGGGTGGATAAAAGGGCATTCACTCCATCCACTTGAACCTTAAAGTCAGCAGCCTCACAAAAGCTTTACCTTTGTAAGTCCGAGGCAGCTTCAACAGGCATGCTACAATTTACATGACATGGAAAGGAAAGGGTAATAAAAGCTCATAACCACAGAACTTGTGTGAATGGTGCAGAAAAACACTACAAGGGCTAATGTTAGGATTAGTTTTAGTAACAGAGGACATGGAAGATTTAAGAATAACACATTAACTGAATTTCCGAATGAGTGTTAACCAGGGAGTAGATTCAAACACTTCCATGTAGGCACACAGTTTGTGGTAATTGGGAGTGGGGCTGTGGCTGAGCCTCATCCCCAGAGGGCTACAGCTGTGAGGAGCAGGGGAGCAGCATTGAAGGTAATGGGACCTGGAGTGCTGAGGTTACTGACCAACCACCAAAGGGAGCAGAGGGGCACACAGGTGCAATGCATGGACATGAAGGGTATAAAAGGTTGGGCTAAAGAACCAGAAGGGCAGACACCTGAAGCCTTCTGATGTTGCTCTGTATGGACTGATGCTTTCTGATATTGTTTGATGATACTCTGTGTATTGTGGCTGTCTCAACTGTGACATGTGCTGTGGCTTATGCTGTGACATTTCTGTGTATCCATGAAGGAAAGCACCCTTATTTGAACTGTTGGGAAAGTCATTGGCTTACCCTGCAGGGATGCAAAGGCAGAATAACCCAGAGAGGTACCAAGATCATTGCATTCAACAGGAGAAACCATCTTGCCATCCAGACAGTGCATCCTGTTGTGCATTCTTGTGGCAGGCTACAAACTGGACCACTTTAATCTGACTTGATCAAGAAAAAGAGGCTAAAAATCCAAGTGCTTACTATGCTCATACTTTTCAGTTTTGGAGATTTCTTGATTGTTTTTTTATTATTGTATTTTCCAGCTTTTGAAACAATATGACATACGCAAAGAGAGGAACAATTGGGATTTCCATAATCCTTTCTGAGTTCTGCAAAGATGTTTATTCTTGTGATTTTAGCAGCCTTTCTCCTGCTAAGAAAAGCTTATTTAACAGTAGACAGATATTAAAAGTTACAAGTCTGCTTTTCAAATCTAACACAATTATCTCTTAAGAAAGAGAATTTCTACAGGGCATCTAGTCTCTTTCACATAGAGGGAACAGACAACAACTTGCTAAATGTCTGTGGCAGAGAAAAATGACTCAATGTTTTCTGCTGCCCTCCTTGGAATAAAACTGATATTCCTAATCTCTTGTTCTTTGGAGGATATGTGTCTTTAGGGCACAGATTGCTGGTTTGTTGTCAAATTTTTAGGTTGACTCAATGAATATAAGCATACTCACACTTTTCAAAATTTTTTCTTCATTTCATTTTTTAGTATTTTACTGCTCTGCAGCAGTCTCGTAATTTTGATTTTATTTCCACCAATTTTTTTAAAATGTATGAAATTCTTAAACATAATTTCCCTCTGATATAAGGAAGTTTCTACAGCTTCACAGAGAAAGAAGGATGCAGAAGAGAAAAGTGTTGTATGCCTAAAAGCTTGTCATTCTCTAGCTATATTAGTTGCTCTAATAAAATACAGTACTTCTCCCTATGAACATTGCTTCATGGGAGAGGCTTATTTTTGAGTTTCAACACCTGAATCTCTTCAGAGCTGAGATTTTTAATAGCCATCTGAACCTAACAAGTATTATCTAGCCCTTTTCCTGTACAAGGTCTAATAAAATTTAACATTTGATTAAAATTTAACAGGTCTGGGTGCCTCTGCTCTTGCTTGAACCAGGATGCCTTGTGAGGAATATCCTTTCCTCAGCTTACACTTGTTTTTTACAACTGAGCAGATGGTGTTATTTCAATGCAAAAACTAGCCCTCCCTTTTAAATATTTTTGAAACTGCATTAAAGATTTGTTGATGTTGTTGCTAAAATTATATTTACTTGGTTACAACCATATGAAATGCAACTATATAACTGCAGAATCAAACTCAGTGAAAACCAGGATATGCTGGAGGAGCACAACAATATTTTCAAACTTGTCATGTTCTTGTTTTCTGTTCAAGTGAGTGCGTCAAAGTCTTTTTTTTCCAGTTAAAAGTTAATTTATGCTATATGGCATATAATGCTGTTAAATTTTCACTTTGGGACTGCAATACTTTAATTTTTTCAGTCTGGTTCCTACTCATCCTATTTTTTTTCTACAGTTACCAGCTAAACAGTGAAAAAAGTAGCTATGAATATTCATTTAAAATTAATTTATTCAAATCCTTCTTATGAATCTATTGTATTTGTTTTCCTCTGGCCCCATAGCTGAAGTTTATAAGCATGAGTGTTTATGTAAAGACAATTATGAAGTCACTTGGTTGAAACACTTTGATGATACACTCTGAATTTGAAAGTAAAAATGTCAGGAGTACTTGATCAGTCATCCAAACAGGGAGCAGAAACAAAACCCTGGGCCTGTTGAGAACAACCAACATAGAGAGGCAATAAAAACTAAAAAGGGAGGAATGAATGGAAATTCAGGACTGAAGGCAGCTAAATTCATATATAAGGTGGAACCAACAGAAAAATAATTTTTATAATCAATAAATAATAACTCTTTTCATAAGAAACTCAGCATTAGGCTAGAGTCCAGCTAGAATTTAGAATTAGAATTAATTAGAATTTCTGGATAACAGATAAAGGTAAATGAATAATACCCACTTGGGTTATTTGGGAAGTTCACCAACAACTTTTCAGTTATAGAAGATTTCAGCTATGATTATGACTATTGAGGTGGAATACAGCTGCAGTGGGAGCACAGATTGCAGCCATCCCTTCCAGGTGGAATTGGATATAAGTCTCCAGTCAGAGAGAGGTGAAATGAGGGTCAGAGCAGTGAAGGATTGGTTCACCTTCTAAAAGTCTAGCTCAGTAATAAATGAAGATATTAGTAAAAGATTAGGAGTAGTCACATGGAAAAAAAGAAAAAAAAAATCTAAACAATTTTTAAAGAGGCTGATTATTCCTCATATGCTGAGGAAGTGTCCCTAGGTGTAAATATGGCTGGCAGATGCCAAGGGAAACCAAAGAAATTGTCCTTTGTTAGGTCTTAAGTTAATTACCTGCTATGACTTAACCTAGATAGTAATATTTCAGAAATTCAGAAGAGCAGATGATAAATAAATGTTATAGAGCAATGAAGTACTGAATGTGGGAGTTTATTTGACCTGAAAAGATTGTTTGAATGAGCCCTTGTACACCAAAAATCTCCTACTAAGCTGTACAGCTTGATTTGTAGGAAATTGTGCTTCATGAAGATCACATTAGTTATTAGGGGAAAGAAAATCATGCTAAGAAAATATATATTATAGATATATGTCCTTTATCTCATCAGAAAATTAATTTATCATATTATTAAATTTGTATACTTCAAATGAGATTTTGCTGAAAGATGTAACTTTTAATTTTATACAGAGGGCACTTACCTCCACTGTCTTTAATTTACAATGAAGAATATGTTGCAGTGACTCCTTATTTTGAGACTTACTGAGTACTTAAAAGTAAGGATAGACCAGATTTTCAACTCATAAGAATATGTTTAGTAGTTCCAGTAGCTATTTAGAGGGCAAATTGTCATCTCCACAAACCCAGGAATTCTGTGTTTCATCTCACTTGTGACAGTTCTGCATGTTTTTGCTTAGAGTTGCTGAACTCTTATGACTTGGTGTAAAATTCATAAAAAGGAACAGAATCTACACTGGGACCTGAAACATTCTACTCATGAACAAATGTCTGAGCCAAGCTACAGACTAGACTCAAAGGAAAAAAACAGCTGGTCTTTTGTAGAGCTCAAGACTGTATTGACAAGTAGTTGGGATGGTTTCCTCACATTGCTGTGGATCCCATCCAACGCAGCATTAGAAGCTCAGGTATCAAAGGCCATGGTCTGAATTTCCCTCTGGAAGCTCATTTAGCACTCATGACCTTTACAGGATTTGGCTATTAATGATCTAGATTTCTCTTAATGTAGGGTTTTAATACAAAAAGCCTGTAGGAAAAAAAAAAGTCTTTTTTCCCTCCTTCTTTCCCACATACTGCTGTAAATTAATATATTGCAGTACACACTACTTCATTAGGAAGGCCACTGCATTCATTAAAGGCAGAAAATGTCCTGCTATTGTGCTATTCAATGGATCTGCTAAAATCATTGTCCCAGTAGAAAAAGCAGAGTATATTGTAGAAAAGGGAGAGAAAAAAACCTCAAACATCTCACAAAAGGGATATTAAGACAAGCTGGTAAGTCTTTTATTCAGCCCTTAATAAGCTTAAACAGTGATAAGCCTGAATGGGAGAAAGGTGTAGTCCAGAACTTCTTAAGCCATTTACACCTCATTAGAAGTATTTTTTTCAGAGATAGGAAACGTTTCTGTCACTTACCATTTGGATGATGAGAATAAAAAATCAATTAAAAATAGAGGAAGGAATCAAAAAGGCAGAGGGAAAAGAACAATTTCCCATTCAGAAGGATAATATTTTATTACTCGAAGGTCCATTTCTGAGTCATAATTAAAATCTATCAAGCATAAAACGTGTGTGAATACTCCGGACTACTAAGTGCAGACACCATCATGGAATTTTCATTTGCTATTATTAGACTAAGATAATTTTCAGGCAATATAATCGGCATTAAATTACTTAGTATCAGTTTCACACAGAAATAACAGTATTGTATTACTAAAACCAGTGTTAAATACCTCATAAACATTAAGCAACATTTTTCCCTGTCTTAGTATTAGTTATTCTTCCTGCCTTTATACCAGTACTTAATTTGCTGTACCTTTTAGCAAGAATGTGTGCTACTGCAAAAAGGAACAAATTCTGAATTGCTTATGTGGTTTCAGGGGAGAAGAGAAGGAAGGAGTATTGAATTGGTATATGCATCTCTTCATTTCTGTGTCCATTTTGTCTGCATTAATAATTTGCTAGTGAAAATAGGGGAAACCTATCCTTGTTTGGGCAGGCTTCAACAGCTACTATTGGGAAGACAGCATACCATGATCTGTTCATGTAAACAGACATGTTCCTTGTCCTTCAGCTTAGAAATTAAATAGATAAAAATAAATACTTGCTTTTTTAGGTGGCAACAGGTTGAATATGGAACAGCAGCACTGCAAAGTGGTAAACCATGGTAGTACATAACTCCAGTGGTTTTCCCTTTGAAAATATACAGTCAAAGGTATTTATAGTATGGGGGAATTAAAGCCTGTGGATCATGTGAACTTTGATACTAAACTTCAGAACTTTCTCGCACTGGCATCAAACACGATCACACTACAGGGTGGGTATGATTTCTGTCCTATGGAAAATTCCCTAAGTTGGCCCTTTCCTGCAGACAGCCAGCTGCTTCCTTTTCCCAGACTATTGTGGAGTTTTAGAATAGCTTCTCTTTTGACAAGAGTGAACAGGAAAAGTGAAGTTAAAAGCAGTGCTCTGCTGGGAATACTCAGCTCACTGAAAAGAGTGGTGAGTGACTTATAACTGCCTTGTGGTCCTCTCAGGAGAAGGTTTTGTTGCTTTCTTTGAAAGCTCGGCTTGGAAAACATGCTTGGCAAAGCTTCTGATTCATTTCTAGTGTCAAGGTTTGAAGAGTTCTGGAAGATGCTGCTGCTGAAGCCAAACTGGTATAGCTGGGATAAAAAAAGACAGTATAATTCAAGGTTATATGACATTTCTCCAGGCCTTTTTTTTTTTTTTTTTCATTTTCCCAGAAAAGACTGGAGATCATCCCATGGGATGTTCCTGAGAGACATGAAGAAAGCCTCATTTGATGGGTCCTATCGGAACAAATATTAGCTGTGTTCTAACCTCAGACTAGGGTTATACTGTTTATGAGAGATGAAGGGTGAAAATGTGCAGCAGCTGAAGATTACAAGTGGCAAGCTAGTTATTCAGTTAGAGTGAAAATATTTCTTTCAACTTCAAGAGAAATGTAGTGGTTCAGACAGAAAGCTAGAAGGAGAGAGGGTGTAGGTAACCCAAGAATATCAGAGGCAGATTTTGTAGAGCAGAGTGGGCAGTGCTGCATGGTACTCATGACCTAAAACTCCAGCTGGGGACTCCCCAGGTTTGAGTGAAATAGAAGCAAGCTTTTCTATAGGAAAGGTGAGGCTTGAAATTCTGTTCACGTTTTAACAGAGGGAAAACACTTGATTATATTCTGTTGTGTGGGAAATAAGAACAACAGTGAATGGTATTCTTTAAAAGCAATGTAATCCTATATTTACATTATTCTGTTATTCACAGAGATGGACTGGCTACATGGCCTAGAAGGCCAGTACTTAATGATTGCAATCAAATCTTTATGAGGCCCCCAGAAAAGCAAGGGATTGATGAAAAATGGAGTCTAGAGAGATGAAAGGAAGTCCTACTTCTTCAGCAGGAGAAAAAAAAAAACAACTCTTTAGCATATCAACTACATCTTATTAGTTTACAATCCTTAAAAAATACATATGTCAATGTGTGTGAGTTCTCTAGGAACAATACCACATAAAGCATGTCTGGCTGTCATTTTTATATGAAGTGTCTATATAATACAATGAAATAAATAAATGCAATAAGTGAGGGTTTTTCCATAATTTTAGCTTGTTTTTTTTCCTCCAGAAAGGGCATACAAGCAATTGTATACAGGCCAAAAGGCACATTGATTGGAATCCTGCAGTGGATTCCAATCCTGTTACTCAAAATCAAGCCTTTACCCAAATACTTCTTCATCTCTCGGCCTTTTTTATACCATTTCTTTTGAGAGCAAATTTTTTTAAACGGTTTTAAAATTAATTGAAAAAAACCCCTCTATCTCCAAGAGATTGAAGTGACAGTCTGGCCAGAGGGGAAGAATCATTAAAATGATCTGAAGTCAATGAAGTTTAATGGAAATTAATACATTGAAACAAATGTAATGTGACACCTGATACTTCTAAAATAATTGATTTCCATTTGTTAAATTAAACAGCTGCAGCTCAGAATTATGATTCAGAGGCACTCTTTCCTTTTTCAGTTTCAAGGAACATGGCTAATGTTGATAGTATACTACTGGGTGTAAAAAATACAGCTTATGTAAGAGAAAAGGCTTCAAGAGATGCTATATTTGTAGCATATGTAAGGGATAGGAAAAGCATCATCAAACTCTTCTTTCACTACTAAATTTTTATGCCTCATGGTACATGGTGTCTACAGTTTTATACTCAAATTTAATTATTTGTTGCCAATATTATTCAGTGCAGTGACTTTGAGGCAAATAGCCTGAAGATTGTAAGAAGTAAATAACTTTTTTGATTCATCTGCCTATACTTCATGATTTGTTGTAAAGTGCTTGGGGTTTGAGCAACTTCCCCTGACATTTAGTCACAAAATCCTTGACATGAGAAGGGAGCAGGGCAAGCAATAGATGTGAGACACAGCATTTCACCTGAGTGGTGTGGTGGTGGGCTGTTTGCCCCCATGATTTTGCAAAACAATAGGTCTACACCAATTCTGATAACTTCCCTCCTTTCCAAAACAAAATCTATATTCATATCTCAGAGAGGAGTCTGGGTTAGGCTGGGTGACCAGAAGCCATGGTTCCCCACATCTTTGGTAGCACATTTGGTAGAGCAGGTGGGACAGTCCGATGTTCCTGATCCCTAGGCATCCACACAGCTGGAAAGCTTGTGCTCTGTGGCCAGGCAGGAATGCACAGGAAAGTGGTGCTTACCACACATTTTTAAAACCTATTGGACTGTAATAAATCAAAGATTAGATGTCCCTAGTCTTTTCTGAAATGGGCATCAGATCCTCACAGGTAAGTATTTAATACCTTCCACTGTATCATTACTTTTCTCATTCATTCTAATTTTCACTCTGTCTGAGATCCTGAAATTTGGCTTTGGAAAACAGAGAATGATGACCAGATCCTCACCTCTCCTTGGGCTTGTCCAGCAGAGCAAATCAATTGGAAAAGAACATAAACTTCTACTGAGAAATGCTGCAGTGTCCTGAAGCAGAGGAGTTAGATACTCCCTCTTTGTGTATTATCCAGCATCTGTCCTCTACAGATACATAAGTTATTAATGAGACAAAAATATACATATAGTTTGATATAATTTTACTCCTTTCAGTCTTTAATTTTTATGGTCTCAGACCTCAGCTCTTTAAGACAACTGTAGACAAATATTTCTGAGGTCTCACCTTTTCTTTCTTCTTTTTCCCATCACATAGAGCTTGTGGTCAAGCATTCATGCTTCTCTAATCTTGTGGTAAGACCCCATGAGAAGGAAATAATACATCTAAAAATGTATCTATAAGATGCAATTCTTCTTGCCAATCCACTCAAGTACAAGGGACCTTTTGGGTCACAGAGATAATTTCCCTGTTATTTTAAGTGATTATTTTTTTTTCCTCATCACTAATGATCAAACTTTAGCTTAAAATAAGACGTTTCCCTCTTCTCATTCCCTCTGAAATAAATTCTGTTTTTACAAAACTCATCACTGTCATTATTTGAAAACTTCTTCAAACTCCCTTTTTGCATTTACTGGGATCAGTTATTACATATAACAATTAACCTCTTTTAAAGTGCAACCTCCTTCTCTAATAGGAGATACATTATGGTTGCTAATTATCTGAGAACTAAAAATTATTCCATTTTTTTGGAAGCTTATGTAATCATGTATCATGGCTTAATCTTTAGTTTATTTTGGGTAATGGAATTAACAAAAAATGAGGTGAGGAGATAAGCCTTAGGAATGAAACAATATTAAAATCTATAGTTCCAGCTGCAGCTAAACTCTTAGGTAAATTCTGACTAGACCTTGGGAATGTGTTTGACCTTTTGTCTTTTTTTCAGGAATTCTTTAAAAAGATCAGAAATATAAAGTTTATAAATCTTTTACATTAGGAGTAGCACAAATAAAACTATTGTATAATGAGGGACCCTTTTCTGTATGACAGAGATATGACAGAGATAGAATTATTAAGACAGAAAACACCTTTTTTTCCTCTGCTTAATAGTGAAAAAGGACACTGAAGGCAATATTTTCAAACATTTTTTAATAGTGATTCATACACTCCTTTAAAATGATAGAAAGAGGAATTTCCAGTTTTGGCTTCTTCATTTGCTAAGGTAATTTTGGTTATATGAGTAATCTGGATAATTGTCAAAATCTATGTAGCTTTCTACAGTGATTTGCTTATACACACACTGTTCACATGCATAAAACAGCTGGCTACTTTAAGTAAAGAAATCTTAGACTTGAGGAAAACTCCACTTTTCAAAGAATGATTCAGCCTTCTATGCCCGGTTTCACACTCAGATTCCTGTGGCATTAGTTTTGACAGCTGATTTCCTCTCTTTACCTGTCTCCTACTTTTTTACAATGAACTTCAAGATAGGTTGTCAGGGGAAGTTAAAGTTAAAGGCTTTCAGAATTGGCTTTGTATCTGTCAGCTCTTTGTTGTTTTCTTTTTCTTCTATTACAGTTTGCTTATTTATTTAGTGTGTATTTTTTTTTCTATTCAGAAAAGTAGAAAGGAAAGGAAAAAAGCCATGACATTTCGGTTCATGTATTTTACTAAGCTTAAGCTGGCTAGGTAGAATTATCCTGCTTTATGGGACAGATGATCAGCACAATGTGTGTTCACACAGCTGCAGCAATTATTAGACAGTATTTTGAAACCACTACATGAAGAGAATCTTTTTCTGTAGTGTTTTTTATTTTTTTTAATTGGTTCTCATTTAGACTTTTGTTGTTGTATTTGGAACTTTAAGTGAACTAGTCATTGTCAGTATACCAGAAGGAAAAAAAAGGGCTTTCAGTAAGAAAGGAACAGAAAAATGTGTCTAGTTCTTGTATTGGAAAAATGATCCAGTTAATTTCTGTGTTAGAACTTCTCTCTTGAGCACAGATTTCCACCAAATTGTAGGGACATTCCATGCCTCAGTAGGTGACTTTAAACCACTTGGGATTGATACTAATTTTCTTGTAATCAAGAGATTTTTGAGAAAGGCATGTGATTACTGCTGTATGAGTACAATCATTATAAGAACTATAAGGTTAGTCAAATAAAATTGCCTGTTAAAAGGAAAAGTAAGCATGCAACATTCTAATGAGAAAATATAATTAAACAAAAAATAACCTTAATTTAGCAAATCAGTCACTGAGTAAAGACACTGCAGGAGCTTAGGTTTCATGAGCTGTTGAAAGAAAATTCTCCACCTCCGATTTACTTCTAAATCTACTTTATAGTCCACACTTGTACATCCAAAAAATTCTTGATCAAAGTAAAGCTTTTCCTTTATTATATGGAGTTTACAACTGTTGCCCAAAAGACATACCACACATTATAACTAACTGAAGCAAAAAATAAATCTGAGGCCATGCTAAAACAAGTTTTTTTTTTTAAGTAATGTGTGAACTTTTCCTTTTTATTTTATCTTATTTTACAATGCTTTTCAAAATAGAAAGCACTTATTCAAATTCAGTTGGACAGAATGACATATAAACAATGTTTATATGGTAAACAATGTTTTGTCACCCACATAGATGGCAAAGATAGCCTGTGGAGGCAGTAGCTAGCATTAACTGTGTAAGATCCAATGCATTAGAACTGTTTCACATTAATAGGAGAAAGTTCTGGAGGGACATGAATATCTTCACTTTTTGATAATGGACAAGGAAATTGTGCAGGAAGGGGGGTGGCAAGTGTCTTTCCGAAGAGCTTGAATTGTAGGTTGCAATACTTCATGTTATGATTCAGCAGCTATTTTGTATTACTCTTCATACATTTTTCTGTCTCAAAGTTTGAATTCACAAAGCTCTTAAGTACTCAGGACATGTTTGCATGTCTACATGACTGCAGAAGTAACACATCCCTTCTTTCTCAGAGCAAAGGAAATTGACAAGCAGAGTTCCCTGTAGATGCATCTCATTCTCACAAGCAGACCTCTGAAAGTACTTAAGGAAATAAAGACAGTACAATGACAATAAAAAAAAAATCTGGATATATTTTTATTGATACTTTCCAGTAAGCATATAGTGATATAATAAAAGTAAATTTATGTCTTTAAAATCCATTAAGAAATACTTTGAACTGTGACAATGAAATAGCAATTGCAGCAAGAAAAATTAGAAATAATCAAGCCTCATAATCAGATGTGTAATTACTACAGGGCATTTTTTGACAGATTTCATTTTGCGACTTGGATAAAACAAACGGTTGAATGATTTTCACTTATTGGATGCCTAAGGCTATGCGGTGATATGTATGTTCTATCAAATTTCAGCATGAACAAGTTTTTAAGGACTTTAATCTAATTTAGAACATATCCCATTTGGGGGAAAAATGAGAAAGTATAGGGGGAAGTAAAATAATTTTTAAATTATTTCACATTTTTTTTAAAGATCAGGCTTAACTTACGCAGTTATGTATCACAAAGTTTTCCCAGCTCACTGATTTGCCTTAGTATTTTCCAGAGAAGAGAAGCAGTTTCTTGATCAGAAATAACTACTTAAATTTTTTTTGCTGCGTTATATTTCTTGTTCATCTTCTCTGTTTTAGTGTGGTGGAACCCTAACGATCACCTGAGCCAGCTAAATCCTTGAATTTGTAGCAATAGTGTCAGAGATTTTAATCAGAAAGCAACAAACCTTAGCATTTTGTGTAGGAAACAAACACCAAGCCTCGTGGTCTCTTTGGAATAACCATCTCTACATTGTACACAAACCTTATTTCAGTAAGGCTTCTCTGATCCTTTTGCGGGTTACAGTCATAGTGAAAACAGAGTTTATATGAAAGAGCATGATAAAATTATGGCAAAAGAAGCAATAGAACAGGACAAGAAAATCTGTTTACACAAAAGCTTGTGAAAATGGAGCTTCATTTCTTCTTTTTGCCTTTGAATGGAATGTATCTCAAAGTCTATCACCTCTTAGGCTTACATAATTTTGAATAAGGGTAGGCTATAAATTTAAAACCATATAGCAAAGGATTTCCTTTCATTAATAAGATCAGCTTAATACATAGATTATTATTGTAATTAATTATTATGATGCCTGGTCATTAGAATTTATCATGTAAAGCAATAAATCAAGCAAATGACACAAGACTGGCTCTGACCTGAGATGATTCCACTGGCTTGAGTGGAAGATAAAGTTATTTTTTCAGATTATAAAAAAGATCAATGAAAATTAAACTGGGGCCATTTCTTTTTTTTTTTTCTTTTTTTTTTCTGGTAGATAAAAAGAACAGGATTAGATTTTATTTAAAAGTTTCCATTATTAATAGTTATTATTTTTATTATTCATAATAACATTTTACATTTCTTAAGTTTTAATATTATGAAAATCTAATTAGAGTGAGATTTGTGCTCTAGACCCTTCACCAGCTTCATTGCCCCTCTCTTGGCACACTCCAGCATCTTCAGGTAGTTCTTGTAATGAGCAAACCAAAACAAAACAGAAGATTCTGGATACTCCCTCACCAGTGCCAAGTGCAGGGGAGACAATCACTACCCTGGTGCTGCTGGCCACACTGTTGCTGATCCAGGCCAGGATGCCATTGTCCTTCTTGGCCACCTGGGCACAGCTGGCTCATGTTCAGCCACTGTCGATCAGCGCCTCCAGGCCCTTTTCCATGAGGCAGATTTCCAGCCACTGCCCCCAGCCTGCAGCGCTATCAGGGGCTGTTGTGACCCAAGGGCAGGACCTGGCACCTGGCCTTGTTGAACTTCTTACTATTGGCCTTAGCCCATTGGTCCTGCCAGTCCAGATATCTCTACCTCTCTGCAGAACCTTTCTACCCTTCAGCAGAACAATAGTCCCATCCAACTCAGTGTTGTCTGCAAGCTGGTGGAGGGTTCACTGCATGCTCTCATCCAGATCACCAATAAAGATATTTAACAGTGCACAGCCAGTTTCTAAAGGAGAGGGCTGTGAGAAGTGGTGTCAAATCTTTTACCAATGTCTAAATATTTAATATCCACAGACTTTCCCTCATCCACTGAGCAGGTCACCTGCCATAGGAGTAAATCAGGTTGGTCAATCAGGACCTACCTTTCATAAACCCTTGCTGGCTGGGCCTGATCCCTGGTTGTTCTTCATATGCCACATCATGGCACTCAAGACTATCTTCTCCATGACCTTCCCTGGCACCGAAGTCAGACTGACAGGCCTAGAGACCCCAGAATTCTCCTTCTAGCTCTTTGTGTAAATGGGTGTCACACTGGCTCGTTTCAGTCAATTGTGACATCGCTCGTTGGCTAGGACTGCTGGTAAATGATTGAAAGTGACTTGGTGAGCTCTTCCATCAGCTCCCTCAGTACCCTTGGGGATGCTGGTGGAATTGCTCAGCAATCCACTCCTTTTTTCTCTGTTACTAAGAATATAGCGAGTGTGGTTTACTAGTTGGGAGCTAGTTCATACAATGATTTGTATTTTAGAAAAAGAAAACCATCACCCACTTCTCATTTTCTCTATCAATAACCAAAATGCAATTGTTTTCATGACCCAAGATATCATAGTCTAAAAAAGAAGTTATGACTACCCTTATACTTATACCTGCTCTTTTAAAAACGCTCCTTATTACAACGAACCCCTCACAAGTCTTTCATTAGAAAATCCCACTTGGCCATTAAACAGTACTAATGTTTTATTATTGTGCTTAAAAAAATGAATAATTCATATGCTACATGAGAATAAACTAGGATAATGAATAACAGAACAGAGCAAATACAGTTGTATTTTTTTTTTATATACCTTACCATATGCTGGCTACATGTGATTTTCTGTCTTCTTTTTTGTGGTCCAGGGTGAATTTTATTAATGTGAGTATATATATATGTGTGTCTGTGTGTGAATAATTATGTGTATGTGTAAATGGGATACATGGATCAAAATTAATGAGCTTCAGTGTGTGTTTGTGAACATTTTACACACACACAGACACACACACACATACACATATGCTCAAGGAACTTTAAAAACTTTGAGGAAGTATTTTGACAATACTTTTGATCATGGAATAACTGGTTAGAAAATCTCAGCTCTTTTATGCACTGCTGCTACCCTGAACTGTGTCATGGCTGTAGGTACAGTCTTTTCTGTTTTTTGTTTGTTTCGGTTTTTTTTTTTCCTGCATAAATGGTTTTCAATTAGAATTTTCAAACATTCCCCAACATATCTCACACAAAGAGGTGAAACATGGTGAATAGAACCTTGCATTTCCTGATTAAGCTAATGACTACAATTCTTCCTTCATACTTCTTGCCAATTTTTCTTATTTATTAGAAAAAGCCCAAAATATAAAAAACCAGTAAATAATCCCTTTAGGGGCAGAAAGGACCTATCCTACCATTAACCCTCAAAAATTTTAAAATTAAAAAAAAAATAAAAATTTGTTTAGTTTTGACCAACAAATTACTTTTAGACCATGTCATTTGTTACGATTCTCCACACTTTGGAGTTGATTAATCTAAGAACAGTGGCCTAAGAAAATATTCTTACAGCAGAAAAAGAATTAGTGTGTTTTTTCATGTCTGACAGTTCATTCATTTTCACAAGGAAACCAGAGCCTAGTCTGCTATTCCTTCTCTAGAAACTTAGTAGTTCAACCTTTCCTGTTGATTTCAGTTATAACTGATCCCACCGTGTTATTGAAAAAAGAGAAAAATTAATTTGAGAAAAAAGGAAACCCTTCATTTAATTCCTAATTTACTCTGTTATACTACTTCTTGTAAACAAGAGAAGTAAGTGTTGGTTTAATTAACATAATTTCTGGCCCACAGGTTTTGGAAAAAAGAATTAATCCTGCAGGATGTAATAGGGTATTAAGGTTTGATAAAACTTTTGCTGCGAGACCAGTTTCCTTGTAGCACATCCTTAATTAATGCAAATGTTGCCAAACACCAGTTAAAAAAGCCAATTCAAGTTGTTTCAGTTAATTAAACAGTGTTGCTGCTCCTGATGTTCTCTTTGCAGTGTGCAGGCACTCTCGTCTCTTGTGCTTCTCCACGGGGGCTGTTGGCAGCTGCCCTCACACCCTAAGGATTTGGCCATGGGAGGGACAGGCAGGACTGGTCCTGCTGAGCAGAGGCTCCAAGGCCCAACATCCCTGGATGCTGCCAGACCTCTGTCAGTCACCGTGGCTGGGCTTCCCGTGCCCCAAGGAGATGCTCGGCCAGGCCTGGCCCCTGCCTGGCCCTGGCCTCCAAGGTGGCACAGGAGACATGGGCTCTGCAGTCAGACACCTTGCTGTCCCTCCACATTGCAACGAGTTTAATCCTGTTGGAGGGAAGAAAGGATCTAAAGGTGAGGGAAAGAAAAAGCATCTTTTTCTCATCATCATACCACCCCTGTAATTTCAGGTGTGGTTGGAAGCTGTGCATTGTTTAGCTAACACAGTCTTCCTCTCCTTCGCCATACTATTTTTTTTTCTTTTTTTTCCGGGAAAATTTAATTTTGAAATTAAAAGTAGTTCTGAAAAAGTCGGTGTCTACACAAAATAAGCGAGGAAAAATTTTTAAAAGTTTATCAGATGATGGAGAGATCAGCTCAACTTGATTCAAATGAAAATGTACAAGACAGGCTGGGAGCACCCGAAGTAAGGACTACACTTTGGTGTGATTAAAACAGTGCTCCTTGAGTCAAGGTGTATGGACTATTAGCTTCTGCCTTCTTTAATTATAGATCATATTTATAGATACACATATATATGTGTATGCCTGTGTACATATGTGTATATATGTATAGGCAGAGAAAGCTAAGTTTTCTGTATTCTTTTTTGTCTTCCTGTGCCTATCTTCTTCATTTGGATAAATAATGCTTCAGTGAACAGCACAGTAATCTTAACCTATAACAAATAAGAATTATCTAGAAAGAATCATCCATCCTCCTGAATTAACATTTATTTCTTATTGTAATGGAGGTTATTCCTCTCCAGTACTTTTGCTGAATGCAATATTTTACCGCAGTAATAAACAAATTAGAAATGTTGAAAGTCACTCTGTCATCTTTGTATCTTTTTTTCCCATTTGATAACCCAATGATTTATAGTATTTAGATTAATATTTATGGAAGATCATTTTTAATGTCAATATTTGATAGCCTAATCTGTCCTCTTTTTGACTCGGTTACATTTTTACTGACTGATGCTTATTTCATATGAATCTTGTCATCCACCAACAAAGAAAACAGAAAAGACATTGCAGCCAGAACATATTTCTTTATCTCACAGTAGTAATTTAACACAGAGGATAGCTAGCTGTCTTTGTAAATTCAACAGATAAATGAACCTTATCATTGGTGAAAGTGAAGAAATTTCATGCCTTCCTAGTAGATAATTGATCTTTGTTTTCTCGTGGTCTTGCTTGCAATCAAAACAATTTTTTCCAGGTTACCTTTTAACTGAGAGCTAATATAAAGTGAGAGACATCTAGATTTTAATCTTAATTCTGCAGTCAGAAGGTCTTTAAGGAAAAAGACAGGTGTATAGAACATGAGCTAATATCAACCCAGAGGATCCACACTGTTGGTATGCCTGTCTGCAGAGGGTCCTGCAAAGCACAAATGCAAGAAAAAACACTTCCTTCTCTGCCAAGAAAATATCTATTTTATGATTTATGCCTTAAGTCACTGAAGATTTTGGTTTGCAGAGGTCTTTCTCTGGTCCAACTGTAGCAGGGTAGATAGCAAAGGAAAACCACAGCTGTTGCTGTTTTCTCCCCACACTGTGCAAGTCCAGCAACACCCACAGCTCACATGGGTGCATAAAGGGTCACTTCAGCAGTCTGTATCCTCCCAGGAAGCCATGCATCTGGGGAAAACACCAAAAACTAGCTGAGAAACCCTGAAAACCTGTCTTTAATTTGTACCAGTTTTAGAAAATTTTTTCCCTTTCCTCTCCTGCCTGGTTGTTAGATTCTGCCTGAAGGCTTTGGGAGGGGTCAAGGAGCTGAGATAGCAGTGTAATCCATTGGTGACAGCTCAATGGGTGAGTAGAGAGAACCGAAATCACAGGCAGATATTTGAGACCCTATTACTGGGAAAGTAACAGATAGTGCTAATTTCATCAGACCTGTAAGTACTGGCCAAGGGCTTAAGGGATCAACAGCTCTAAGTAGCACAGCAATAAACTGAAGAATAACTGGCATCAGCCCAAAAGTAAGGATGTGTAGTTCTGCGTGAAAATAACAGCTTTAAGAATAATACAAAAATATAGTTTTCAAAATTATGGTGAATTTGTTCTAGAAGAATATAAGAGATAAAACTTAAATTCCTGTAACGTGGAAAAGGTAAAAATTAAACAGAAAACAACATAAATATGGATATAATACAGGCTTTATGTGTAGCACAGATAAAATTTCTGATAACAAGTCTGGGAGAAAAGTTTAAAAAATCTGTTCTTAACTAGTTGGATTTCTGTAGACTTATGAACAGTTAGGTTTTCCAGGTAGGGGATAGTGCCTATGCTGTTGCTTTTTTGGAATGACCAGAGTTACTGTTGTTTTTATTGCACTATTAGGCATTGATCAGATAGATATTTACCTTACACTGAAGTCCACTTGGGGCTGAAAATTTAGGTGCTCATATCTTAAAATCCTGGAAAAGCTCATTCTGCTAACATTGTGGAGCTGACACTGACAGGCCTGTGGTCACGGAGAAGCATAGCTCAGTCAGATCAATGTTCTTTAAAAATAAGACCAGTCAGGGGAGTGGCATATCTGGTTTGTGTCATAGCCCAATAAACAGCCTTGGTGGAGCCTTGCAGTGCTCCACCACTTTACACTGCAAGAGAAAGGCTCAGTTGCTTTCAAGCTTTTCTGCCTGTCCATCCTTAACAGTGTCAGTCAGGGAAAAACACACAAACAATATCTTCTAGCACTGTAAGACTGAATCTCAATACAAAAGTGATAAACTACTAGTTTGCTGTCTAGAATATACATAACTGTAAGTGGCTACGCACCTTGACTGAACCTGAAATGTTTGAAACATGTGGACAGCACAGGGCCAGCTGGACTTACCAGCTGCACATTCACACCAACAATGAAGTAGAGCTAGGTGTTTAGCTGAAGCTGCCTGGGCTGCCTGCTGGTGACTCTTCCACTCAGCTGCCTCTTGGCAGCTGTGCTTTCACAACAGCTATCTGACTGGGGGCCTCAGCACAGTGCTCCTGCTTCTGCTCAGCTCTGGGTTCTCGTGTGCAGGGACCCCAGCCTTTAGGATCTTACATCCTTTCACTCGCCTCTAAGCCTCGTCCAGTTTCCTTGAGTTGTCAACCTGAATTAAGTACACAAATCGTGGAGTTAATTTCTATGCTTGGGAAACACAAAGGTGTTCTTTCTGTAAATGAAAATCTGCATAAAAGATCAAGCCTGCTCATAAAATTTTTTTATATAGAAAGCTTTCCACAGGGAATGATTAGTAGAATGCATTTTCTTATTGACTATCAAGTTCCAGCTTGTGAATATTTATACCGTACATTCAAAGCTTTTAAAAAAGATTAACATTTTTATTGTTTATGTCAATTATAATTCCAAGAAAGGCTATTATATCAAGTTCAGAGGCAAGGCTAATTTTTAATAGATGATATATAAACTAGAATAAGTAATCGAAGCAAACAGGACAATGAAATGCATGAAAGTGATTCCTAAAAATGATTCTTTTCCCTCCTATTAGCATAACACATAAGAGTAATATCCATAGCAATCAAGAAGGACAGCAAATATCTTGATGGCACATCATCTATCAGTAGAGGCATTACTTTCCAGAATTTTAAGTAATAAGAATTTCAGTAGCAGCAAAAAGTGAGTACATGGCATTACAGTAGGAACTGATAGTGTTATAATTGAGAAGAAGCTCTTTATTTCTACTTCTAAAATTGCTCACGGGTTTCTAAAAGTAATTCCTTTTCAGATGAAATTTCTCCATTCCATAATTCAGGTTTAAAAAGAAATTCTGTCTGAAAAGACCAACACTTTTGCTTTTCCTACATACAAGAAAAACCACAAACTGATTAAAAAACAGGTTATTTCAGGGGCTATAGTTTAGTCCTTACTAAGATCAAAATCATACATTATTCAGAAAACTAGTATTTATTTCATGGTCTGTATAACCATCTGTTAAATGGCAATGTAGCATTTGGGTTCTTCAGTCTTCATTTGATTACTAAAAGGATTATGAGCCTCATCAAGTTTGAAAGAAAAATCTTGCTTGGATAAGTTTAAAGCAAGGGATAGTTAAGCTGGGTAATTTAATTTTGTTGATTAAAATGGTCCATTTCCTTTGCATTCTCTGTTTGTTTCTTTCCAAGGAAGAAGTTTAGAATACAATGAGTTGCAGAGGCTTGAATTTTGTTCAGGCTGTGTGGATTCAAAGAAAGCTTTAGCTAATGAAGTCATGCCTGGGTGATAAGAGCATTGCACATGAACTCAGGCTGTCCCTGCTCAGACATTCTCATTTCAGTACATAGCAATTGAACAGGCAAAAGCACGGTTTGACTTCAGATCTAGAATTAAGACACTAACACATGGAGTCCTTTTTTTTTTTTTTTTTATCTTATTCTAAAGCGGAAAGATTTTTTTTTCTTGCAAGTACATACTTTGGCTGTATTTAACTTTGCAGAACAACATCTCAGCCTGGGAATAACCCAGAGATCTAACTTCAGCAGTGAGATCTTAGGCATTTTTGTATAATTTGAATGCCTATATTTGTTTTTTTTAAAACAAAACAAAACAAAACAAAACAAAAAAAAAACCAAAGAAAAAAAAAAAGAAAAAACCCCCCTTCTTTATCTTCTTTATCAGTGTCAGCGCTAGAATATCGACAATTAAATTAATTTTGGTACTTTATCTCCAAATTAAAATGGATTTATTATCAGGCTTTTTGTTAAGACTATCAGCTGCACTGGGATACCTTAAAACCTTGGGGATCTCTGTTCTTAAGATATCACTCTTTAATTCCTACATGCAATGATCACAACTCATCTATGATGTCAACCTTTGTCATTTCTGAAGCAATTTTAGAGGTTTATGACAACCAAAATCTATGTATTTAATTCTTAAATATGCACAGAGATGCAAAGGAGATCAAATCTTCTAAACTAGCATGAAATTGAGAGGAACTGCACAAATGTTAATATCTATATAACTGTTTCAGCAAACCAGCTGAAGATACAAGCATTAAGTTCTTCAATAACTCTGCAGTACAGCTTACAAAGTGCCATTTTGTGAGAAGGTAATTTATTTTTTTACCTGACTTTTGTGATAAAGGGTTTATTATACACAGTCATGGACTAACATGGGACTGGTAGTTCGTAAGAGCCAAGAGGATTTCTTAGAGATTTCATATTCCTTGGTATAAAATTTCCAAAATAAAAAGTTAACCTGGGTTCAATGAGAAAATACTTTAAATTTTGTTTGTAATTTCTAAATATCTGTTAGACTTCATTATTTTTTATCCTTTCGTTTCAGGTGTGTTAGGTAGCATTACACCCACTGGCTCTAAAATAAACTAACTTATTTGTAAAAACAGTTGAGATCTCCTCTAAGAGAGGCCCCTTCATCTCGAGATTCCCCTGCCTGGGATGTTCCCAAGAGTCCTTTTTCACAGCCAAGTGATCAAAGAAAGAGTCAGAGCTGCTTGGCTTTAGCTCCCAAGGTTGTTTATTATTTCTTATCTATAACATGTTCTCCCTGACCAGCTGAGATGCATTCAGCAGGCCAGCTCAAGGCACACTGCCCACCCCTCAGGGCAGTGTTATCTTTTTATACTATAAACCACATAGACATTATTTACAGTTATTCCCCAATACCTATCACCTATGTTAGACAGTTACTTTCTACTCTAAACCAATCCAAAAGTGCCAACATCACAAAGAAGATGGAGACATGTTGTATTGCACTAAATAGTTTATTTAGTTGTGGTCTTTGTATTGGGTGTTGGGAAAAATGTTACTGAGTATGGTATGTCATGTAGATTATTCCCCCTTTCATGTGATGACATGGTTTCTCCCCATGTACACCTTTCTACACACCTGGTGCCCCATGGATATCGCTCCCCGCGCCCCGCCCTGATGTTATACCATTGGCTGCGGTCCTCTCTCCCTGCCCCCATCCCTGGGGTACAAAACCCCACTGCAGGTACAGGTTGATCTCTTTCCTGCCTGGGTGGTCGCTGTGGCCAGCAGTGTCCCATCCCAAGCCAA
>WBNO01025692.1:0-41607 GCA_013400575.1 Peucedramus taeniatus | reverse complement strand
ATTTTATTCTACTTTCCCTGGTTTGTAACTCTTCACATAAAGTTGGTAACTTTTTCCATGGCTTGAGATCGAGGGCAGAAGGGTCTTGGGCTCTGTGAGCCCTCTGAGCCCCCTGCCCAGGTCTCAGCCCATCCAAAGCAGCAAGAGAGATGTCCTGGTTTCCCACACCTTCATTCTTCATTTACCATATCATTTATTTTAAAATAATCTAGATTCCCCCTGCTATGCTAAATAATTATTTCTTACTTTATTAATTAGAGAGACTTGCAAATATTTTATTAGTGCTGCAAACTATTATTTTTAGGGATTGATGCACTCATTTACTATCTGGTTTTCAGGGATTAGAAGAGTTTAGATAAAAATAAATCAATTATCATACATATTACAGAATTTAATTTATTACTACATTATTTTGATAGCTGAATTAAACTGTTGTAATACATTGAACATATTTAACAACATAATGCTGGTGTAGCAATTATTTTGATTCATCTCAAGTTGCACATCCAGTGCGAGGTGTTAACTGCTGTCCTTTTGATTCCTTGAGGAACAGTGGCAATGGAAGTCCATTAGTCCAGACACAGAGGGAAATAAAAAGGAAGCTCTGAATTAAGCATTATATTTCTAATCTGGAAAATATAATATATTAAATTCTGCATTTATTTACACTGGTTCAATTTCAAAGCTTTTATCTATCTACAAAATGTAAAATATTTGATTTCTGACATACACTGGGGAAAATGTACTAAAGATGTGGATACAGTCAGCTAAGAGCTTTCTTGGAAATATGCTCCTCTCCTCTACAAAAAATGCACTCTTACTTGTAAATCAATAGTCAAGCTTATGTAAGACAGTAAAGTGAGACATTCATGCAAAGCAGAAGCCCAAATTAATGTCAAGATGGTAAAGATTAATGTTATAGTGCATCAAATCAACTTGACTGAGTCAGGGTTGGTTACATGGGAAAAGAAAACAAAGTCTTGACAAATTCCTTTGTTAACATTTGAGAAAAGATTTATGGACCGTGAACATGACATGGTATTTTGCTAAGCAAATAGAATAACTAATAATACAGGAAATCACTGAAGCTTTAAATGGGTGATGGTTTACAGAAAACAATCACATCGATCTCTGATATAGAAACACTTCTCTAATAATATTTTCCCCAATATGTGTATGCATATGTAAAATGTTTTTACTAAGTCTCTTATAATGTGTGCAGACATATGTATGTTTAACAGGGTAAATAGACAGAGTAGTAGACTTCCTTAAATCTAACTTCACAGATTTTCTTTTATGCAGCTATTTTAATGATTAAATAGGTAAGTATAGACATGTGTCCCTGTTTTTTTAACTAAAATATGCATTAGAATTTCTGCCTTATAGCTTGCTTTCACTTTCCTTGATTGCATTTCCCTAGGGAGAAAAACAACCAATAGATACACACATACACACACACTCCCCAATTGAAATAAGAAACAACAAAACCCAATCAACAAGCCAACAAAAAATAAACCTTCAGTTTATTCTTTACAAAGGTTTGTGCTTTTTAAGATAATTTTGAAGAATTTTGAAATTTGCAAAATGTATTAACGTTTATCATAAGCTGTCTTGTGTATGATAACCATGAAAGTAGTCATTCATGTTAGTTTACTTTTCCATGGCACAGTTAATATTTGTAGTTGTCTTAAAATTTATAAATATTACGCATGGAAGTTCTAGATAAGATGATTTTTTGTTTGCAAATATTATGATCAATTAAATAAAAGTTTTGAACAAAATACATTATTCTGGAAAGAGGGAATATTTAAAAGCATGAGCGGTGAAGACAGAAAAATTTATCAGACTTCAAACTTATTCCTTAGATATTAGTAAAATGTTTCAAATTGCTTGTACAAATGCAGATTTTTTCTGAAAAGGTAGAGTCTTAAAATGGATAAGTTGAAAAAATAATACCCAGGGGTACACTGAGAATGAAAATAAATTCTCTGATTTGTGAGCATGGGGTGTAATGATAGTGTGGTACTTGCAGTCAGAACAATAAGAACATGAATATGGTAGTGCTGCTTAACTTTGAATACGAAAACTGGTTTTTGGATTGTTTTCAAGAGTTAGCTGTGCTTCAAGAATGTTGCATGCCAAGCACACACCAAAAATCTCTCAGGAAAAAACCCCAAAATTGTCTTACTAAAAAGGACCTCTTTGTAATTTCTAGAAGAAGATCCTCTCAGTCAATTCCCCCTTCTTAAATATGCAATCTATTCATTTAAAAATTAAAGAACAAAATATTACAGAAGAAGGTATTGGCCAAATAGCAATTCACAGTGCTCTTATTTTTTTGGTATTTATTTTAATCTTACCAGAGCAGAATATTTTTATTTTAGAAAAATCTAAATAGTGAGGGAAGATTATGATTTGTACATTTGCATAACATATGCACACTAAAGTTGTCACGATGGCACACATAATTGATTTGACTGTAGTAATGACTATTTAATTTTTACATTCATAATACCACTGCCACTAGTTTTTTTTGCCTTATAACTGAGACATGAAGCATTTTGTTAATTTTGAATGTCGGAAAAACCTTACTGCATACACAGGTATAAAATAATTGACCTATGTGAATGCTAATTACACTTTAGAGTGTTGGCTCTGTAAAGACAGAAAGTTAGCTTTGGCCATGAATTGATAATAAACTGGATCTGGCTGTGAGTATCAACAAAGACCAATGAAGAGAAAAAAAAAAAAAAACCATTAAAAGATGACAGGATATGGGAGATCAGAAAATAAAATAGATTCAGATTTACTTTGTGGTCCAAAACAGGTAATAATAGAGCTATGGCTAATAATGTACTGGTATTCTGGTTTTCTGGTGTCTCCAGAGGTCAGAAGTCATTGATAGAAATGTGTAAGAGCATGAGAGGTGGTGTCACCTTCCTGTGTTTGGAGTTTAAAGGACAAATTTGTTCCTCTGTTTTCCTGTCTGGAAGCTCCTAGGCCTGCAATTTGGTCCTTTTCTATCTGTCTTATATTTGAGCTCAAGGAAGGGCTCTATTTATTCAGCTGTCAGAATACTGAAGGTTTTCTGGTTGACAAGAGATGCCTTTTATGCTGATGAGCCTCAGTATATTCTCTGGCATTTCTACTGTTTGCGAAAATCATAGTTATTGTAGCATAGGGACCCTCAGCAGCCAGACAGTACTGTCCAACTCCATGGAGGACTTGAGAAAAAAGACAAAAACCACCTGAATGGTGGACTCGCATGTCTGTAGTCCAAAACAAGGCAGCAGGAGGGAACATTAGTCCAGTATGAGCATTGAGAGCTCTGCAGCTACATGAGTAAATCCCTGATTTGTTTTCTCCAGATTTCATGGAACAAGTTTTCTGATCATAAATGGATAAGGGAAAAACACTTTTCAGTAATGTATCCAATAGTACCAAAAATTCAGAGATTCCTGGTTCAAAAGAACATGAAAGGTAGATGCCATTAACAAAACACTATAAAATATGAGAAAACCTTTGAAATAAATATTAAGAGACAATACTGTAGCAAAATGAGTGGTTTGGGCTCCTTAAAGCATCATTGAAAGTGATCACTATCAGTGAAGGTGAGTTTTATATACATTTGCAAAAATATGACAAAGTTTGGTTGCAAGGCTGACTCTGTTGATTACTCCATTGATGTAATGTACACAAGAACATGAAATTAGGATCTATTTAGAATGATTTGTGTGTAGACTCGAGTTAAAAAAAGGGTAAAGTTTTAAGAGGGAGACCCTCCATTAAGTCATGAGGTTCAGAGAGGGCCCCTTGCTTTCTAATTCCTCAGAGAGTCCAGGTGTGAGAGAGTCCAGTCCCTGACACAGATTTGGTCAATGGTTTAAGTCTAAGAATTTAATAGGGAAAAGCAAAGGGCAAGGGAGACCATCTGTTTGGGTCATGAGGTTCAGAAAGGACCACCTTGCTGCCTGAACTCCTTGTCAGAGGGAATTCTCTTTGTGTCTCTTTCCCATCTTATTCCTGGATTTGGTAAGCAGTTTATGTCAAAAGGATTATGGCAGCAGTTTATTACTGACTAATTTATAAAGTGATTCAATACAAGTGATCCTCTTACTTGTTGTAAGGCTCTCAGATCCCACACAAATGTAGGAGTACGTACAAATGAGAATGTACCTATGAAAAATTCCCCTCGAGAGTTATTGAAATACTCATGCCAATGCCTTGGCCCTTCTCAGTGGGCAAAGGATTGAGCATCAAGAATTGAGGGTATCAGCCCAGGTCCTGTCACGAGACAATGGTCCTCTAAGTAGTCCACACTGGAGAGCTGGCAAGCTTTGAGAGCTGTCCCGCTCACAGGCAGATACTGGCCACAGTCCACTGCAGTCCAGGAGAGCTCAAAACATCTCTTTTAGGACTGTTGTTAATGTGCTCTCGGGATGATTTGCTTTAGCCAACAGTATTTTTTCCATTCTCAGGTCAGCAACTAATGGAGTTTCCAAAAGAATTGTTTCCAATACCATGGAAAATTGTTTTTCAAAACTCCAGCAATAATACTGCTCTTCTTAGGCTACAGCTCAGGCAGAGAAAATTACAAGTTTGTCATGGGATGACTGATTATCCCTGCTCTTATTCTTCACTGTAGGAGCTCCTGGTGTGGCCAGTGCCATTCCACCTTAGCTGTGTAAGAGTTCAGTCAAAGGATGTTTCACCACTCAAATCGTTACACAAAGGCCAGTGAAAGGCCTGAGAAATACAGATTCAGGGAGGCACTGAGCACCTCCTTTGTGAGTCTTTCCTCAAATGACCATTAAGACCATTAAGAATTATTGAAATTTTGAGAATGTACTTTATCAGTGGATTGAGTTGTCAAAAATTATAATTTATGAATGACAAGCAAATTCAAGGAAAACAGGCACAAGAAAAGCTGTGCTCAAGACTTGAATCGGAAGAAATGTATTTGTGTGTCAAACATGAACAGACTAGGATTATTCTTTTTCACTTATTCTTTGGGAGGGATAACTGATAGAAAGACAAATACTACTAGAACCTAAAACAGTTTTAAATGGAAATATTTTCAGTCAGTAAAAAACAGTAAAGACAAGTCTCTTGTACAGCCAATTATTAGTACACCAGGGTACTGCAGCTCATGTCATGTCACTGTCTAGTCTATCAGCTTCTCTGAAGATGTCCTCTTTCAGCTTCTCTTGTGAACTAATTATCTTCTGTAGTGCTAGCCTAAATATATTTTGACACAGGCACTTGAAATTAATTCCACTAACTCCCTGATCACAAAGCATAATATGCAGTCTCTCTTCTTTTTCTATCTGTAGTGTTCATGCCATTATAAACCTTTAATCCAAATGACTGTAGAAAAGCATCTCATAAGTTTTCCATTAGTTTTCTTCTGGTATAATAAAAAAAAAATTAAATTCCAAATATTTGTAGAATAGAAGAACTTCCTTCCCAGATACATGGAGAGTTGGGAAATTATACTAGAAATCTACATACAAATTGCCAAGAGAGAGAAAGCTGACAGGTAGAGGGGAATACAAGATTGTCCCTGTCACTGATGGGGGCTATGAAACTTCATGTAAGGAAATCTCTGCACTTTGTCAGAGGCACCCACAGCCCTAAAGACTCATAACATATTTTCTCTGTTGCATTTGTTACTGACAATCTGAACAAACTATTCTCAGTATAAGGATAAACTGGCTGCGTATAATACTGGAAGACAGAAAATATAATCAGGTTGGTTAAAATGTTCGTTTAAGAGAATGAAAGGTTAGACCACTTTGCCTTCAAGTACAGTTCCATTTAATTATCTGGTGGCAACTTGTTTACAGACAGACAAATAAAACAAGATTTGTGCAGTAAACCAGCATGCTGTCTCAGATGAACTGTATGCTTTGGCTCATGGCAGTTTTCCCTAATGGTCTGGAAGTCAGAAGAATACCAAAATATAAATTAGAGGTCCTTAGAATAGTGTGATTCAGAATATTAATTACTTAACTAAAGAGCTGGAGCCGAATATGACTAAAGCCAGTGGGAGTTTCCCAAATGAGATTAATAAGGTTTGAGTGAAATGCTAATTTAATCTCTTTGAATAAATAGTGGGGTTTTTCCTTATTAATTTTTCCTGTTCTTCATGACTCCTCTTTTTCTTGCCCACAAAAAAGACAACAATAAGACAGTGTAGTTTGAATTTACTATTCACCAGGAAAGAAAAAATGTTAAGGCTTTATTTGAAGTTTGGTTTTCATTGTAAAATATGAGAGCTGGTTCCTTATATACATCCTCTAAAAAGTCAATATATATCACAATACAATTTAATCTTAGAAAGCTCCTCAGGAATTTATAATTTGTGACATTACTTCTAAAAACTATCAAAAGATAACAACTTTATGGTAATAATGAACTTTGTTCATTAAAGAAAACGATAAACGATTAGCACCAAATCCTCTTATGATCATTTGAAAAAAAAAACAAAAAACAAACTAGAGGCCTCTTAATAAAGAGTCATAATAGTTATTATAAAATGTCTGAAAATGTTGCTGTGGTACTAAAATTGACTATTTTACTAGTTCCTCTAATAACATTCCAAAATATTACCTGCCTGCTGCAAGTGCAAGAGTCTATTACCAGCCCCATTTTTTGGGTTGGTCACGAGGGTGGTGTTACCTTTCCCTGAAGGGCGATGGAAGAGCTGCTGAGAACAACTTGATGCATGCCAGGCTGCAGCCTTCTAGGGCTCTGTATCCAGAGGAATATAGAGATAATACAGAAGGCCTTTAGTCCTTCTCCTGTTTTGGGAAAAGCACTCAGCACTGTGACGGATGAAGATCAGAGCACGTTCCTTACATTGTCTGCTGATGTTGATTTGTGTATTCTAAGTTTATGAGAACTTTTGGGTGATTCGGGTTAGTTTGTTTGCTTTTTTAATATTTTAACACACATGCCACTTAAATGGATTAATGATACTACATAACTCCTGGGGCACTTCATACTTGAGCTGCAGTACAGTGTCCTCATAGATAGAAGAGGCTTCAAAAATTCCGTTGTGATCTCATCTCACCTGTTCTCTTTAATATTACCTCCTCTGCATATTAATATGATACTCCTGTGGTGATCTCGATTACACATGTTTAAAAGGTGACTGATGAAAAGAGCCTGTCAGCATCTTTCATATTAATTTCAGTGTTTAAGCACTCATGTGGGTTAGACTTCTTAATTTCATTTGGCGTCACTGAAGACTAGCAGCTGTCTCTTGCTTCACCTTTCTTCAAAACACATGAGCACAGCTGAACACTAATTAGCATGCATGGACTGAAGGGTGGGCCTGTCTGAAACCCTGGCTCCAAAAGGCATCTTCAGGAAGGTGCTGAGCACAAACAGTATCTAGGGAATCAAGACTCCCCCTGTGGCAAGGGTGGGATTTGAAGGTTTTCAGACTGCAATGTATTTCCATTTGTTTCAAGGTAAAGTGTTTTCTAAACCAGGAAGAAGTGTGGTGATGAAGTTCTGACTACTTTGGTTTTGATCAATATGCAAAAAAATATAGTTAACTCTTCTTCCTTAAAGACTGCTAGGATTGCCTAACAAATCTAATGGATAAATGAAGTGGTTTTCCCTGGACTGCTGTTATAACTCTTTCCTAAAACAAACTACAGACAGTTTTAATTAGAGAGCTGGAGACAAGAAAGTAAGACAGAAAAGGCAACAGAAACTACAGTAATAAAATTAGGATGCATAGGCATGTAGATTTACACTGGAATATAAATATTTTCAAAAGTACATAAAGTTATATATTAAAGTGAATTATTTAATTAAATAACCAGAGGTTAAGTACAGTAAAATCCAGTGTGTAGGATCAAAAACCCTCCAAATTATTAGAAATTTGTATTACTGGGAGCAGATGCTTCCTCTACAGATACATAAACACAGAGAAAACATTATTATTAAAATCAAATAGAAAGAAGCATAAATAAAGATTATTTGAAATAAATAAAGAGGCCATTAGAAGTGTAATTCCACTTTAATAAGACTTAGAGAAAAAAACAAGAAGACCTAAAGGATAATACTCAATGTATTTCAGTTACTACTATTTCAGTCAAAGCTTAGCAAAGAAAAAAGAGAATAATTAGGTCTCTAAATTCCACTGAATTCAAATTAAGGAAAAAAGTTAAGTTCAAACCTTATATATCATGTAATGAAGCAGAGCAAAAGGGTACCCAAGATGGTGTCAACAAAAATAACATCAAACCTCAAAAACTCAGGAGAAAGTAAAATTCAATCAGTACCTTATAGTAAAACATCTATGACCATCATAAGGTATTTAAAACTAGAGTGGCTGAATTGACATAGTGGATGTGATTTGCATTTGAGGAATAGGTTTTCCTCAGAATATATTTTTAAATGTTATATAGAAGCAAAAATGAACCAATACTCAAACTTTGTCTCATTATTGCCTTTTTAGGCATATTTTGCTCTTGTTGCCATGCCATATATGTATAAAAATGAACTAAGATCACAGTCCTTCTAGGCCATGCATTCAAAATAGTCTTTGCTGTTAAATGGTACCAAGAGATTCCTGTCCAAAAAACCCAGAACAACCAGGGTAGATAACTCAGCCATCAAAAAGCAGGGAAACAGTTGTCTCTACTATGTGCCCCTTAATGAGACAGGGTGTTGGATTGAGAACCAGCAATCAGCATTTTGTTGTTACTTGGTTTTATTGTTAAGAAAGTCTTTGGCTTATTTTATGAATATGTATGCCTTACTCCATAAACATACATTTCTGCTGCTTACACTACTTTCAAGTCCTTTTGCTGTGTGCTGTTTGGTAATGAAGTACATGGCATTTTCTTCCCTGAAATGTCCTTATTGGTCCTTTACTACATGTCCTGTAACACTTTATTTAAATTTCAGACAGTAAAATGGGACTATATTCCACTATCAACTAAGGCTGCTTCAAATAACAATAATTTCCCTGCAACTGGGGAGTTTTATAAAAAGTGACTTGTTTTAAAACCAATATGCAGTCATACAATGTTCAACCTCCCTTCCCTTCTCTAACTCCCTTTAAATTTGTCTGAGACATCCATCAAACCTGAGAAAATAATGGGAAATAGTGGAAAGATGAAGATCTTCATGTCTTCTCATTCCAGGATGGTGGCTGCTCCATGAATGGGTGGGAAAGTTCTATTCATTACATCTTCAGCATTTAGAATTGGGCATGACCATAAGAATCACCATTGGTCATTGGTGCCTATATGCCAGGTTTATCTAAATCATCTGGATCTAGCCATTTCCATACTGAAATAGCTCACTGATATTTAACTTTTTTGTAAGTTGCTTTGCTAACACTGAATTCAACTGCAAGTAGTATTAAAACATCCATTAATTTCTAGAATTTTTTTTTCAGTAACATATTCCCCCTGCTTAATAGACCTTGGTAAACAACACTGATTTTGGATTTGGTTGTTTGGATCAAGGTTTTATCCTCCAGGAGTGAGAATGTCCCAGGTTTTCTGTTCCTGTTTCTGTACTTCCTCAAGCAGCTCAGTAATAAAGGACACATAATTATTTGGTTGTCCAAAGACATATACAGTAACTTTCAATAGCTCAGATCTTTCAATAGCTCCTCAGTGTGTTTGCCTGACAGAAGGGGGGGAATACACACCATTCACTCGAATTTCTCTTTTCCTGTCTTCAGTTTCCCACCAGCAGGACCAAATCTCTGGCTATCCTTGTCTGTGCACTGTGGAGACAAAGAGCCAGATGTATTTTGGTTGGGCTGACATCTATGCTTTCGCTGTTTCCTTCATTTGGGTGAGTGAGAATGAGTCTATAAGCCAATAAGGATCAGATTCCTGTGGTGTCTCTGCAGCTTTCAAAGCAATGAACCAAGGCATGTATCTGAGCTGATATTAGAGTTTGTCACACCAAAGCCACATTACAAATGCAGTGAGTTACAACTATTCAGACCTACATTACAAATGTAGGTCTGAATGACTGGGGTCTCTGCACATAATCCCATCCAAGGAATAAGGCAAGATGCCTAAATGTGACACTAACTTAAAACCATAGAGGCACCAACTATTTTGCTCTAAGCCTAGCTGTCTATTTGTTAGTTTTCTTTCCAAAATCACTGCTTTCCATGTGTGACAAGACCTATCAGACTGATTACTCTCTGACAGCAGAGCGACAGCTTGCTGGTTGGGCAGCCGCAAGCGCTTAGCTGGCCCTTTTGTCACTCCTGACATCTGACTCAGATGTTCAGGCACTGGGTTTTGATGAGATTTCAGGAAAGTGCAGAGTCCAAGCCTGACACATTCAACATGCCATCTCTCATCCAAAATAGACAGAACAGGAGCATTTTACTAAAGCTCTGTTGCAAGGGAATAGTTTGTTTGCCAGCTGTAAAACCCTGTCTCTGTGGAAGAGAAGTGTGTGCCAGGTTATTACTTAACATAGTTATTTTCCCTTCTGTTCACAAATCTGAGGTAAATGATAGAAAGGACCAACAGCCTGGGTTTGTTTTGTCCTCCTTTAGAAGCTTTTCTAATGAGCAAGACAGAAAGATTTTACTTTTTAGTTTGAATTGTTTGGAAATAAAAAGGGTCAATCAAGTATTGGTATGCCTTAACATTTGACAAAGGAGCTATCCATGTATTCCCTATGCACCTACTTAGAATGTACAGCAATTTATTCCACAGTTTTCAAAGTGGCTTTTCTTTTCAGCAAGATGTTCTTGAAAGGAGATATCCCTCGTGATGCTGAAGCTAAATCTCAAAATTATACAGAAAAGAATAGATTCATTCTCCATTAAAAAAAAATTAAAAGTTTCTAACTTGAAATATTCCTGGGAAAATACATTAAGTCCTATAAACACCTAAAAATATGATTCATTTTAGGCATATAAGCAATAACATCAGGAAACACAAGTTTACTGTAGCTTAGGCTTGTTAGCATATTGGAACAGAAATATCTATAGAGGATGCTGGACAGTCCTGTCACATAAAAATTTACATGGTATCTCACCTAATTTCTGTCTTCATTTCTTAAGTGTCCCAACCTAATTTCAGAGGTAATGCTTTCCAGATTAGTGGGCTTGACTTTGCTTCTATTTCTGATTTTGCTTTTCAGTAAGTATAATCCAAAGCCAGTCTGCATCCTTTTTTGTGGTTAAAGGTGAAGTTTTTTCCAAACACATAGTCCCTACAGTATAAAACCCCCCAATATTGCCAACAACAGATTAAGGAAAAAGCTCTTATATACTAACCATATCTACTAGTGGGACTGCAAACCACTGTGACTAGCTAGGGGAACTGGTTTGGTTTAGGTTGTATCCAGAATTGTGCTTGAGATGCCTGTTTCAGCAGAAGCTGAAGAGAATCTTCCTATAGCCCCTCAGCTGACAAGCTGTTCTGTTCTTCCCAGTTGCTTGTATTTCTTTTGTTTCCAGATTTGGAATTTTCATATCAGCTCCTGTTACATAAGAATTTCATCCCAGTAGATACACTAGAATGCTTTTGGCCTGATTCCTAAAAACATTCAATGACCTACACCTGTGTTGATGCCACAGGTTAAAATAATTTAAATGGAATTAAGGATGCATGCCCTGAGTTTTACACATAGAATTTTTTTCTTTTTTGAAGCTAGTAGCTCATAAACCTTAAGTAACAAAATATAGTAGTGACTTCTAAACACAAAAGAATCAATATACCCTGGGTATGAATAATGTAGGCATGAAGTTCTGTATTAAATAATCTCACATGCAGAATCCAAGCGCTCTTTGAAAAGCTTAAAATCTCTCCCTTGAGTAAATGCCTAGTGTGTGTTTAGCCTAAACTCTATCACTGTTAAATCTTGTTATCCTTTTGTCAGTAGCAACAATTCATGAGTTAGTTCTCTTGTTAGTTATTTATGAGTTAGTTCCACAAACCTGCATGAAGCACTGTAAGCCTGAATTTCAAGCATAATATTTAAGAGCTGGTTTCAATACCAATGGCCTGCCAAGAGTATAAACATAGAAGAGCAGTATGAAAATACAGGATGGGAGGGTCCTCTCTGTCTTTCTTTCTTGGTGACAACAGACAAGTTTAGTTTGCTTATTTATCAGTTAAGTAAGAATTATTGCAAAAATACTCAAAAGGGTGGTCACTGTGACTGTGTAGAAAACAAACAACCCCTTGAATCTCCTTAAAGCACTGTTCTCCTATAATGTTAAATGGGTAGCTACTGCCTTTTGAGGGAGACATTAATCTCTAGAAGTTAGCTATTTCTGACATTAATGATCATTCTACGGCATGTTATGTTAGTGTAGAGAGTTGGGACCCAAACTAATATATAAGAACATTTGCTCCCATTTCAGGTCATTTGATGTTGTTCATTGCATTTACAATCTTTCATTTCTTGAAGTCTTCACTGGTTTTGTGTTTACTTTTAAAGACCTCCCATCTCAAATTAATTGTAGTTACAATTAAATGATAAAAAAGTAAGAATAGGGTAGTTATTGAGGAAAGTTAATGAAGTGGAGTTTAGCTAATTGAAATGGAGATGCATGGAAATAAAGAAAAAGCAAACTAACTTCCCAATTTTGCTTAATTAATGAGGTTTCCAAATGAAGGAAGCACAATTTGAATTCAGGTCATATATTTTTGCAATAAAAATACAACAGTATATTTCCTTCTTACAGATAAAATGAATCTTTATATGGGGCTGCTTAATCCAGAAGTGTTTGTGGTGATTAACTATCCATCTGCTAACTTCTTAAGGACATGGTTTAGTCGTGATCATGGCAATAATATGCTAATGCTTGAACTCAATGATTTTAGAGGTCTTTTCCAACATAAAAAAATTATAGATGGTTCAGTGATACGAATGTTTGACTATGTCTTTCAATTAATTTTATTATCAGTATTTTATTTAAGAGAGAATTTACTTTTAAGCTCAGGATTATATTATAAGTACTAACTGGTTTCCTTAGAGTTCTGTGAGCATACCAAGACAAAGATATAAATAGGCACTTCTAATGTTTATCATCCCCCACTGTTCAACAGTATGTTTGTATTTTACACAGAGTCAGGGGAAAAAAAAGATAGAAAGGATTTATTTATTTGCTTTCCCTTACTAATTAGAGCCAGTGAATGCAATTACCTTTGAACTCTGTGAGAGATGAGAGACTGGATTCTACAGATCAGTTGAATGCTGATCTGCTGAAATGCTATTTATGACGGCATTTCTGTCAACACCTTCCAGGCAGCCTGTAATAAATTAATGGATACCTGGGCACTGGGTTGTGTAAGTTTTCTGCACCATCATTTAGCCTCAGGCTATAAGCAATCATTGGCAAACTCAAATTTTTTTTTTGCCTTTTGTATTTGCACTACTTCTAGTTTAATTTGGCACTAGATCCCTCTTTCACTTCTGGGATGTTTGCAGGTTACCTCTAAGTTGTATTTTGAATGACACGTGTTTTGGTTCTATTCAAGAGTGTAGCTCTATTACATCATCATATTTTCAAGTATTGCTCGTGTACTGGTCTTGTGTAGCATCTGTAATTTTTTGCTGAAGAGTTCACAAAAGCAAAAAGAAGTAACCATTATTCATGCCAAAGTTAATCATATTTTCAGAGTTCACGCATAATTTTCTTGAACATATTTTTGATAAATGAACAATATGTCATCCTAAGAAGAGACTTTCCAGAACTTATTTCTTAGTTCATGCAAAAACACATAATTTTCTTCTCATAAATCAGGAATTTCTGTGATAGTATTCTGTGCTGTGAGAAAGTATGTGAAAGTTATATAAACTAGCACATAAAACTTCCCTGTGATCTGCCTTGAAAAACCATGCACAGCAGTTGACACAATTCTATTGGTAGGAGGCATCAAAAAAACAAAGGCCAGGAGTATGACTATAAATTTTTTTAGAGAGGACTGAAATTATGTGTATTACATCACTGTTCAAACTACATTGAAAGTAGAAACATCCAAATCACTAATAAGTTTTGAGCAAGCTGAAGAGATACAGGGGAGATTGCTGCGCTGAGGTATGAAGATAGAGCTTGGATCGTGAGGAAGCAAATAGAGGTATTGTTGGTGTTCTGGTGAAGCTGGTGAAAGGATTTGCTGCATTATTAAAGTATTAATAGTATATTAGGCAGCAGGGATGGAGTGCCAAAGTTGGACATACATTGAGGTTCTGTCAGCAGTGAATTTTCTTCAACTCCTGGCATGAGGAAAAAAGGAAACAAGATTAGCTTGTTGTGTCCTATGAGAAGGAGAAACAGGTGATTCATATTACCTTCTGGTTCCTGGTTTTACCCATCCCCATTATGTTTCTTACAAAGTCTAAAATTATAACCTTGAAGATATTGTAAAATAGTTACTTGGAATGACTATGGAGATGGTCTTTCAGGAGATCTCACTGTACTTCACAGTAGAAGCAAGTAATATAGAATCAGCTGCATATCATGGACAGCAGGAATATATCCTTAACAGCAAGTCATCAGCAGGGACTCAGGAATCATGTTGCTTATCTATAGTTTATCAATTTCTCTGGAAGAAGTCACAGAAATTTAGTATTTTTCAGATTTTCTAGAATACACCTTATAAAGCAGCTTAGATCACTAGAGGGTCTCTATAGACACTGACCTAAGTGAGAGGGAGGGATGTTAATATAAATATTGTACATTCAAGTCTTCAAATACTATTGAAGGAAAAAAGGAGAATGCTGAGATCTGCAGGCAGCTCTCCCAGTTTCCCAGGTAGCAGGTGAAAACTTCCATCTCAGAATCAGGAGCATTCCCTGTATCACATTTCTTGATAACCTCATCAGCAGCCCAGCCTTGAACTTGAGCTCTGCTGAGCTTGACAAGAATTTGCACTTTGTGTCCCTGGTGTTTGCATTACACATCCGTTACAGGATTCAATTGTACTTGACACAACCTTCTATAATTTTGGTCCATGGCCAAAATTTTCTAGCAGGTCCACAGAAATGGTAAAAAATAGACCTGGAAAAAACAGTGCTTCATTCTTTTCCATCCCTTTATGGCTAGACCATCTTTAAATGATCTTTACTGGTGCTTTTTTAACCTATTCTCACATACTTCAAATGATTTCTATGGCATCCAAAACAATTTGTTCTAATGCATTACTACCTTTATTGTTAAAAAGGTTTTCCTGACATCTAAACTGAATCTTTCTTGCTGTCATTTAGAAGCACTATTTCTTGCTCTGTGCATGATAAAGTGCAAATTGTTCCTTTCCTCTCTGCAGCAGTCTTTTATGTTTTTAAAGGCTACTGTCAGTCGCCTCTACAACCTTATCTCCCCTAGATTTAAAAGAAAAAAATTCAATTTCTTTTCTTGGTTTTGATGTTTTCTAAACCTTTGATGATTCACTGGATTGTGCCCAACTGATCAACATGTTTTGTGAATCAAGGCACCTAAAATTGAGCAATGATCTTAAGATAAAGCAACACTGCTCTTTGCACATACTTTTTATCCGTTTATATGCCCTTTCCAAAAATGTCAATGTTTGAGTCATAGTCATGTTGTAATCCATTTTACCAGAAGGACTTTTTCTTCAGTGCTGCTGCCAAATGAGACATTTCATAGCTTGTAGTTATGCTACAGAGTGCTCATGACAAAATAGAAACATTTATACTTCTCTTTACTAAATTTAATCTTATTTTTTCAGGCCTTTTCTCTAGTTTATCAAGATCCGGTTTAATTCTAGTCCATTAACCCATTCTCTTTGAAGTTTCATCTTGCTTAACTGCAGCAGTCAGTACTAGAGTCAGTAGGCACTTGTACAAGTTCGATACATATGGTTTTCCATTTGATAGTTATCTCAGTTACAAGTTTTCTAGCCAGCTTCTGAAAGTTTTCTCAAGAACACTTGTCTCCGGGTTGTTTACAAGAAGTACCATTGTATTAACAGATAAGTAATGGATATCTGTTGCTTCCTCCCCTCCCATGAGTCCTATTTCTCTATTATATCAAGAAATCAGATTTCTTTGACATGGTTTGTTTTCAATAAATCTTTGTTGACTGTTGATCATATTTTTTTTTCTTCTTGGCACCTGTTTGTTTCTACAATTTTCCTGAAAAATCAAAGTTATACATTTTTAATTCAGTTTTCACAGACCATACTTTGCTCCAGGGAAGTATTATTTTGTTTCTTATTAGTCATCCAGCGTCACCATCTTCCAATAACTCTTTAGAGTAATCACTACAATATATTGCTTAGGTCACCTCTTTAAATTATATAGGATAAGGTTTATTGTATCAAATAATTTTTAACTCTCTGACTTTCATAGATGTTCACTAAACCCTTTCCTTATTCTAGGTTAAAGTAGCATATATTTTGTCATTAACAGAACTTGCGTTAGTCACCTGATTGCAGATCACATTCATTCTTTGAAAACATTGAGGCAATGAATGTCATCCATCTGTTCACATTCTTTATGCCACTTACAAATAAATTTCCATCTTTGTTTAACTGTAGCATGACATTTTCCTGCAGCATGTATTGCATTTCCCACATCATTTTCCCTTATCACTTACGTTGCCTCTCTTGTAACTTTTTATGTCCCTTACTAGCTTGGTCTTTTAAGTGCCTTGTACCTCCTTATTTTGTTCCTTTGTGTATCTCTGTCATCTTCCTTTTGAATCTGACCTAGTTTCTGCTTTCTGTAAACTTCCCACTTAAGTCTCCAGGTCGAAGAAGAACCCATTTTCTAGCCAGGCTGATATCCTATTACACTCCTATGTTTCCTTTACAATAATAGGTGTTTCTGCTTCTGCTTCTTTGCTTGCCTTTATCTTATGTCTTAAACTTGCTCCCTATAGTATCCTAAATGCTGAATATGTAAGACAAAAGAATTCTGCCTTCTTGGAAATATCACAACTTCTAGAAGTAAAAAATGCTTTAAGAGAACATCCATAATATGTTCTTGTAGCTGTTGAATGAATATTAGTGATAGTCAAGAAAAATCATGTAATAAAAGCATCATTTTCAGTCCTTGGTCTTACTGGATCAGTCATAAAATTCTTCACCTCGATAATAAAATTTTAATATTATAGCCCCAATCATTGATATAAGCAGTATATATAAATATTTATATACTGAAAAAACTTAAGCACCATAAATGCAACTTTAAAACACCTTTTTAAAAGTTCTGTTTTCCTTGACAGAATTTATAGGATCTTCTTGGAATGGAATATACATTGCTACTATCCCATAAATATTAAATATAATTCTTGTTCAGAGAATTGAATTGTATAGCTATGAATATCATTACAGTGTCACCTCCAGTATGAATCAGGTGCCACTTAGGAAGGCACTCTGAGTCAGATATAAGACCTGTATCAAGGGTTTAATACATACGGAATTCGGGGTCTTTTCTTGAATATATTCAGATAGCTCAGTGGCAAATCTCTGTCCGTTGGATTCTGAGGATAAATTTATTAAATTTTAAATAATTAGTCTATATTATGGGTGACAAGAATTAAGAATTGGTAACTTACTTTCAGGAAATGTTCTGGATATCCCTATAGCTAATAAAACATTAGCTTTTTACTTTGAAGTTCTGACTCTAGGAGCACTTAATGGAACATTTTAATGGCATGCTAAATGCATTACCAGAAATAAGGCATAAATACTGTTAGATTCTCAGATAAATATTGCTGCTGTTCTCTTAGCATATTGCATATTGGCATTTAAAGAGTGCATGACCAGAATCTGAATAACTTCAACTAAAACAAGATGCCTGATAAAACCAAGTTTAGAAAGGTCTCAAAAATTATTTTTAGTGCTGTCCTTAAAAGGAAGCAATAATCTGTACCAGATGTGATCATGTCAAGTAGCTCTCAATATACTTGCCATTAATTCCAGTAAATTAAAAATTAATACTATATGCTTTAATATATAGTGAGCTTTGATAAGGCAGAATTCTTACTTGCATCTCTTTCCATGGTGAAGACTAAGTTAATGAAGCAACTAGTCACAAAGCCTAGGTCTTGGCTGAACAATAGATTTGTTCAAGAACATGTGCCAGAAAGATTTCTTTTCAGCTGTATAATTTAAACAAAAAGGAGGAAAGACTTAAAAATTCCATGTCATGTAGTATTTCCTTGCCTTTGAACTTAGAGTGTAACTCACAAATGATTGGAACAGTTTTGAGACATTTCTCATTTCTGATAAGCAGAGCTGGTTTTAGGAAGGCAGGGGCAGCTGGCTCCTGTTCACCAAAGGTGACAGATAAGGAGCCAGACGCTGCTGAGTTATGCTGAAAGACCCAGGGTTTGTGCCAACTTGTACCAGAGAAACCTAAGATACATAGACCCGATAGATGACATAAAACCAAAAATAAGCTATGGAAGATCAGAGGCATTCACAACACCCTGTAAGGTAGGGGTTGCTTACCTAGAGGAGAACTGGAAGCAAATCCAGGGAAATAATAATTGCAGTTGCCGGCACAAGTCTGAGTTAAATTAAGTTTGGGTCTAGGCCCTCCAAAATTGCTGTCCTTACAAGAGTCACTCTGCAAGTCTTTGCAAGTCAAAAGTTGAGCTGAGGAATAATTAGCCACACACTGTTGCCACCATATTCAATCTACAACAGTCACTGCAAATTCAGCAACTTAGAGCACAGAAAAAATATAGGTAGGAGATTTCATATCTCTAGGTTTCAGAGAACTGATAAAACTTGAAATAATCTTTCATAGAAAAAAGAGCTTGGTGTTGGAGACATTCATAGGCTGTATTCAGCTAAAGGAAAGGTAAGTACAGGCCATTTCTTTTCAGAACTGCAAAAATCATTTGGCAGTCACGAGGAAATTCAGTTATGCACAAAGTATGATTGTAATTGCATTTCAATCTTTTCCTACTGTAAGGTAAAAAGAAAGGTCTGATTTTCAGGTAAGATGTCAGAAGTTGTTGATCAATCCAGTTGTTGTGAAATAATAAAAGGTCAAGACAGTACTTCAATTTCATTTAGTTGTAATTTTCACTGCCTCAATTTCACATAAAAGAAATCTGTTCTCCTTTCTATTACCTATTACACAGCACTTGCCATGCAAGTCACCCCAAATCGCTCCATCACCGCAAGTTCAGATTTGCTGCACCCTGGAGACAGAACAGACATGAGGCTGAGACTGCTTGCTGGGTTGTGTTGCATGACTGATGGATGATTTGTCCAAGGTCCCATGGAGACTTGTCACTGTGGAGCTTCAGTGTCCTCTCCCACATCCTGACTGCTCTGCTGCCTTAATATTTAGCTTTTTAAAATGTGCCTTATCCTTCAGCCAGAATTTAAGAAAACCCAAGATACCTGACATGCACTTGTTACTTATATTCTTTTACTAGTGATGTTTTTTCTTGGCATTTCTATGTTGCTTTTCTAGAAGAATTTGCCATGCAACATGGAAATATCCAGCCTCGTATTTCCCTCAGCTCGAACATAAGAATTATTTATGTAATCAGAGAGAATATGCAAAAGATGTTATTTTTAAGGTGGGGACAGAAAAGAAAGGATTGAATAAAGAAAGGAATTTCAATATCAAGAAGTGCAGCTGCTTTCTGACCATGTCTAATCTGTTATTCAGAAAAAGAGCTTTTTTGCAGGTTGACGGCACTGGGGCACAAATAAAAGAAGACACTTTAGAAGTAAATGACGGGAAGAGCTTAAACTGTGATAGTCTGTCACTTATATCTTTAACAGCAGAAGGAAGCAAGTTATGCATATTAGCATTAGGCAAGAAATTGGTGGCACTGCTAGAAAACGTCTTGGATTGCATCACTACTGCTTAAGCCTGACTGACAACAGAATCTTCACTGAACAAGATGTCTTGACTTAAAGGAAATTAAAGTGTTTAACAGCCACAGACAACCTGCCCAGATCATTTAAGTGAAATACCAGTGAAGGGTATTGACAGAGAAAGGTGTTTGAGCACCTAGTAATCCAATGAGTAATACTATCCATTTATTTGCAGAATCAAATAGCACACTAATGTGGAGAGGTAGAAGCCTAGGCAATTTTTTCTCCTTTGTGACCAAAGAATGAAATAAAGAAAGGTTTGTCATAAAAAGCTCTTCAATTTTCCTGGTAGAAAAAGTAATCACTAGGACCTTTTCCAAATTATTGAGTACCGTACTTGAAAGTCTTACTTTATTCTGTGTTGCTGACCAATTGTGCATTCATAATAGATGACTCCTCAGGTGATGATCATCAATATCAAGTACGTCAAGAAAAATACCATATGGCTAGAAGGAATTTTTGGCTCATCTAGATTTATCAAGATTGCTCCAATCTAGCTGAGGCTTAAGGTCTTTCCTTTCCTTTTCTCCTTCTCACTGAGTTGAAGAAATTACATGAACTGCCATCCTGCACGTTCACATATTTGAAGCAGTGTCTCTATATAGGACACTGAGTGTAGGACTGACTTTTGAAGAAAATATGCCAATCCCTCTTGCTAAACATGGTCTTCTGTCTTGGTTCAAGAATTGGCCCTGTACTGGACAGCATGTCCCTTGATCCTTCACCAAGATCCATTTTATATAGCGCTGACAAAACATGTCAAACCTCCCGTAAAAACAACTACATTTTTTCTACCTTAAACCTCTCTCCTTTGATCGGTGATGTTCTATAGGTTAGTTTCAATTTATTCATAGCCAGCCTATGCTTCTTAGATTTACCATGTTCTATCTTGAATAACTTCAAAGCAAAAATATTTTTAAGACCTCAATTTTTTCCATAGTAAAGAATGGAAAGCCAAGCTATTGAACCTATCTGCAGATTGGGTCATTTATGTCTGGGTTATAACTATGTTCATGTTCTTTTTAATCAACTGTATATTCACACATAAGCAAACCTTCTTTTTCCAAAGTCTCTATTTTCTGAAAATTAAAGACAAAGAATTGGTTGAAATTTTGCCTATCCCTTTAATAGTTTTATATCGCAAACACTTCTCTCTAAAATTGTCACTGAGGCAAATAATTTAGAGAAAGAAATAATTTTTAAAATGTCTTAATACATGGGCAAGTATTATATTTTTTAAGAAAAAAAATACCCAAACAAGGAAAACTTTAAAAACCTGGGTATTTAGACAGATAGACAAGTAATATTTTTGGTTGGTGTAATACATAGTAAATAGCGTGTCCTTTTGGTTCAGCCAATGAACTAGAAAATTTGAAATCTGTTGGGAAATATAAGAGATGAAGCTACATAAATCAACAGCGAAAGGAAAACATTTTAGATTTTGCTCTTAAGATAACACAGTACTTGAACCTGAAAGCCTGTTATTGAATTTGCTATCAAAATCTCCATATTAATTAACCTTTGGTTATTGTTGATCCTTTAGAACATTATGAAAAACAGGAGAATCTTGTTTTTGTCTTACTCAATTTTCAATAATGAATATTTACACAGAGGGCAATAATTTATGTTTTTTCTTGTCCTCTCCTAAATTGTATTTGCATTTAGAGCTCATGTCATTGTCTGCACATATTCTGCACAAGGTAAGATATTTTCAGGCTGTTGTTCAGAACCATATTAATTGTGAACATCTATTTTTTTATAAAATTGTCTGATAGCCTTGTGATAAATGCTTTGTTTTCCCTGAAAATGCACTTCCTCTGAGGTCACCAAGTTCACTTCAAATCTTTAGAAATAGAAAGGATACATCATGCTATTGAGAAGCAGTGGTAAAACCTGTGTGTATCCAAAGGACGTGATTTAGAGATCTTTGTGAAAGGGTCATAAACAGTGTTCTTAGCCTATGGTTTGGAGATGCATCAGCATTTCCTATCCAATGTATAAGCAGTAGCATACAGGGTAGTCAGCAGCAAAAGGAATAGCCAGTGAGAGACAGACTGGAATAATTTATGATATGCTGATGATACAGGTTGGCTGGAAGTGATATAACACCAACAGGCCATGGTGTAGTTGTACTGCAGTGACAGAGAAACAGCTGAGCTTGGACTGTAGCTAGATTTATCATGGAAAACATTGGTGTGACTCTGGAGTATGAAACCAGGGAAGTCTCTGAGGAGGCAGCAGAGATTTAAAAGATCCTCCTTTTGAGTTTGTTACAGGCTGGTTTACAAGCTTTTGATTTTAGCAGTTAGATAGGAGCCCAAGGAATTTTTCTTGCCTGATCTTGAGTGTTGTGATAAAAGAATCATTGTTCATTTCTAATCCCTTTAGGATTACACTAGTAAAATGAAGCACACATGAAACTTTAAGTCTAGGCAGAATCTAACATTGATTTTCTTGTGACTTTACACATTTTTAAAGATTCTGAAAGAAGCTGACAAAATCAGCAAACAAAACATTTTAGTACTCCTGAGCCACATTAAGAACATATATGTCTGCTCATACTGTAGTTAGAGTCTGAAATGCATGCTGTAGCATGCCAGGACCAATTTCTTTAGAATTGCAGTAGATGACTGCTGATTCTGATCTCTAAATAGAGCATCCACCTGTTAAAGGTTGTGCCTATCTCACATGCTGAGATATACTATGCCCCTCAGTGCATTCATTCCCAAGATTTTTTCAATGAATACTGGAACAGAGTGTGTGATAACTGGTAGAGGTGGACAGGGGATGGAAAAGGGAACACAAAAATTAGTACATGCCTGAGGGTCTCACTCCATATGCACCTGGGACCTGACAAGGACACACAGATCTCGGAATTAGGCAGTACTTACCTGAACTTCTTCCTGCTCATTTGCCACACAGGAGAATGCTGCACAAATACTTTAAACAAAGCCTTCCTTGTGGTTTAGTTCATTGGTTGTCATTAAGAAGTAGCTAAAACTTGTGGGTTTGTTTACGCTATTGACCAAAAATAGAGGAAATCACTCTACCATTTGTTTGGAGCACTTCTATATCAAGCATGGAATGAGTCTTGGTATCTAGTAAAAATAGTGTTGCCTAAAGGGAAACAGAATGAATTAAAGTACAAAGATGTTTGAATTAGACTTCTTTTGGAGTGCTTTCGAGCCTGAACTCCCCTGGCTGTGCAAGGTATGAACCTAACCATGCCCTCCTTAGCAGTGGTGATGATCTGAGCCCACTTGGCTCAGAGTGCTCCCAAAAGCCACCACTGTAAGGTCCTCCCTTCCCCAGGCACTGTGTCCTAGTACTGAGGATGTCAAGCATTTAGTATAGTGAGCTATTCCCAGGCTCACCAGGGATTGACACCAAAAATGCCAATCCCTGGTGCAAAGACTGTCCGTCTGCTACTTTTCCTTGTGCATCTGTCCTACCCAGAGCTGCTTGAAATCTGTTAGACAGCATGTCCTCGTGGACAGGTCCTCCATCACATCCATCCTTAATGTCTGCACTTGTAACAGACCACCACATGTCTGTTTTAAGGGCCAAAAATCACATTGTACCTGGAAATTTTTTGACACAAATGTGTCAGATGGCCTTTGGAGGAGCTTCCAGGACACCTGTGGTGGAGAAAAACATAAAACATAGCTCTTCTGCCTGTCAGTCATATTTTTCCATGCATCCATACTCCCTCTGATCCTAGAAATGGCATAAAAAATATGATTAGTGACCCAGGTGACATATTTGCATACAACAATATGTGAAAATATCTGTTTACATTTTTTCTTTTCTGTTAATGAGCACTTACAATTTCTCTTATTTTGATCTCTGCTGATGTGTCAAATATGTTTGGTAGATATTCTCAGACTGGAAATAAAGTAAGAGGATATTTAATTTGTCTAATTAGCCATAGTAAAAAATATTCACATATTCTAATAAATAATCTGTGGAAGATTAGGTTTTCAATATTGTTTGCTTGTTAAGAATATATTTACAAAATTGTTAAAATCACACTGTCTTGGGTCTCTTAATGAAGGCATACTGTTTTTTCCCTGTCAAAGACAGCCATCTTATCAAATAATAGTAACAAAAAAATTGTATAATGATACTGATTTTCTTCTTTGTTACATGTCTTGAGACATGAGAAGCAAAGAATTATTCACTGTTGAGGAGCATTACAGCAAAACTTACATTAAATGATGTGTAAAGAACACGGTTGATTGTAGGTACAGCACCATGGCAATCAAGTTCATTTAGTTGGTTTCACAACAGGACAGAAGAAAGTTTGAACTCAAGTTCCTGATTATTTTGCCAGAAATAAATCTCTTTTGTACACTTTAGTAAATGTTGACAACTTAAAAGGCTGGCTAGCAAAAAAGCAAAGTAACTTATTGTCATTCTGAAAGTCTTCTGAGAGGCAAAAAGGAAAAAGTATGCACTGATATACACATAATTTCTGAACAGATAATTTCTTAACTCAGGGCACATTTTATTGGGAATTATTTATTTGAACATTTTAATGAGATAAATACCTGCTCTATGTAGAAAGATTTTTTTGTACAGATTTATTTTATTTCTTCCTGAATTAGTTCACTTCTAGCTAGCATGTTCCCATTGAAGACACAGGTGAGGTAGAGGAAAACACAGTCAACACAATATTCATCGTGCATTGCTAAAATCTGGTTCATTGTTTGCAGTTAGATCTTGGTTTTTACCTTCCATGAACTAAACTGTGCTAGAAAAAGAGTGAACACTCTTCAACAGTGTTTCTCATTTGTGCTGACATAGAAATCAATTTATTTGGAGGATCATTGAGTATTGTAGGACAGTTTTAAGAGAAGCATTGGCAGTATAAACTCAAAAGCTACCCTACTGCAGAATTCCAAAGTCCCTTTGGTTGGCTGCTTGAAGTGGGAAACCACTTAATACCAACGCATACCTAATAGCAACGGCTCTCTATTGTGTGGTTGCTTCATGTAACGGAGGCTTGGACCCAGCAACCTGGGATTGGTCTTGATTAAGTGATAGTTTTGAAGTGGAAAAGTCCTTTATCTTCTGATTATTCTGCCAGTTCTTTCTGGAGCTAGCAGTTGTAGAACATGATAGCCCAAACTTCTTACATCACTCTATCCTCATAACTGACTCACCTGGAAAAGACCTGCCATGAGCTCATAAATATCAGGTGAATTAAGTTCTTTCAATACATTCAGCATAAATCCTTAATTTCTGATTCTTCTGAGGCGTGTGTATGTTTAGCAGAAAGTGTCTTCTTATCTAGAGTTTTCTGTATTTTAAACAGTTATATTCACTCACTTTTTTTGCTGAATACTTCACCTAAAGAATTAATCTGAAGCCACAGAGCAGAACACTCCTTTGTTCTTAACTTTCCAATAATCAAGTGAAAAATAGATGTCAGGTTATAAAAGGCTATTTGGTTTATTTTCTTTTTCGTAGCCTTTTTAAAATATTTTTTATGCTATATTAGAAAAATATTGTATATCCAAGAAAAATAATTAAATGGGTTAAATTAAAAGCAGCCATTTAGAGTGGAGAAAAGCAGACTACATTTCTCTGATTAATTTTCTCTGCATTTGAATTCTACAGACAAAAAGAAAATATTAAAGTAATATGTGCACCTCCCCACATCAATATACACCCTTACCATTTTCTATGCATATAAGATGTCATAGTCTTATAACACAACCTGATTTAAGACCTTTAAGTAAGGTCTCTGTATTTCTAGTAGTTGTCAAAAGTTAAAATGTTACAAATTTTTGGGAAAGCCATTAAAAAAATTTGGGAAAATGTCTAAATATGTGCCCACATGTTGAGTACTGGATGCAGTTCTGCTCCTTGATTCTCAGTAAGGATATTCTAAAATTGAAAATGAAAGAGGAAAGAAGATAAAGGAGAAATTATGACAATTAATGAGGAATGATATCACTTACAATGAATGATAAAGCAAATATTTACTCTGATTAAGTATATACTGGTTTTGTAACTTTTCCCCAATTTACTAATTTCTCTGGTTTGCTATTTTTGCATGTCTAGGAATTTTATTTTAAAAGGCTAATAATTATATATTGATCACTATATTTACTGCTTGATTACTCCCTACTCACCTATTTGCCAATGACAAAATTAATGAAACAAAGTCCAGAAAAATTGGTTTGAAAGAAAAATGTATAATGCGAACCGCAATCCATAATTTTATTTCTATTTATTTTATTTAATAAAGATATGAAGAATATTTTAGGGCACTGAGACATTATGATAATGTATGTTGATGTTTGACTAGACTTTAAGTCAAATTCTAAATCCACATACATTTGCCTTTATTTATCTTCATCTTTTCTGGAAGCCATCAAGGACTTAATGTTTTTTGTGATCTTTGAGAGAAGATTTCACAAAATGTTAAATGTCCATAATGTTAGTTTTTCATAAAAAAAAATTCCCAACCTAAATGTTAGGCTCAGACATTAGAATGAGGTGACCTTCTCAGACTGCTAAATATGAAGAAAGAATTACACAGAAAATTTTATTATTCAGTGAAACAAGGAGATCTCTTTCTTTCTTTTCCAATATATTTATGGCACAGACATACCACATAATCAAGAGTTTGATGAGTTTCCAGGGATCTAATAAAATATAATACAATTATATTACAAACAAAACACCTGAATAAAATAAAACATTTGAGTATTACCCATGAAGTTATCTTCTCTGTTTAAAGTGAAAAATTATCTTAAAATTTCAGGGAGATTTGATTAGTTATGTTTGGGGTTGTTTTGAAAAAGTCTTGTTCACCGGTCACTCTTCAAATTCATGCGATTTTTTCCACTGTTTTGCACAATGAAGCATACAATTAGCACTAAAATTGACTTTGCAATTGCTTTTCAGAATTCTCCTGCTCAACACAATGTGGATAAGGAAAAACAAACCTATGAACTAAGTAAAAATGGAGGAGAAAGATTCATAAAGAAAGGACATACATACACCTTTGCTAAGTTGGCTGAAACAACTGGAAGTATTAAGCTGTTTGAAAGACATGGGAGAGTTTAATGAAGAAATAAGCCATTATATTTTTTGGTTTCATTTCATGTTTTCTTCCCTGCTCTTTCATCCTTGCTTCAGGAGATAAAATTTTCTTCGGAAATGTTGCCCTCCTCACATGCCTTGATCCTTATTGTTACCAAAGCATTACTTCTACAACTAACACCTGCTTCCCAATGCAATGCAGAGAAGCTAAGAAATTAAAGAAACAAAAGCTTATGGTTGGTATACATCTTTCTTTTCAAAATTGACCTATTTATAAGGCATTTAGAAGGACTTCTTTAACTCATATTCTGAGTCCTACCCTGGGTCTCCTGTTGCACCAACACACTTGTAGTTATCTGTGGAATTTCTAACTTTTAATGTGACCATTCTTGATGACTCATTAAGTGTTGACTTTTTTTGTCATGCCATAACCCTTGTTTGTACATATCGGCAACAGAAGCACTTTTGATTAGGAAATTCAAAATGGTATTATTTCCTAAAAGGTGAAATTTCTCTGCAACATCTTATTTAATTTTTCACTTTTTGGACATTAAAGTAGACATTGTGGTATAAATAATAGTGTTTTAATATCACAAAAGGTCTGTAACAGTAGTTTAGCTACTGCTTATATAAGAAATCTAAATTGTAGCCTAAACCTAGAAAAATCTCTCCCTTTCATGAATAATATAAATACATTTTCAGTCAAGGCTGTCTATTTATCAGTAAAATTTTTTGAAATGTTTATACACTATTTTTGTTTCAGTGCAATCTTGAAAAAATGTAATAAGATCAGAAAGAAAACATAGTATGTTATTATTAGTAGTGGGAATTTATTTTAAAGCAGATTATTCTAAGAAGCATTGTCGTGCTCTGTCAATTTTATTCCTGTCTCCATAAAAGATTCCCTTGTCTAAACATTTATAGTACCATGAGAAAAGTAATTTTTATTGTTTTCTCACTATGTCTTGAAAAAATCAGATTTTATTAGAGGCTAGTGGGGCTTTTTTTTTTTCCTTGCTCCTGTTTAAAAGGTATGCATTTTTTGATTTGCCTTTTTTTCTGAGCATCATTTTTAGAATGGAGGTAGGATTTTTTTCTGCAGTACAGCACCTTGGTAAGCAGGAAGTTACACAGTTCTCACATCAGGCCATCTAGTATGAAGGAACTTTACTTATTTTATTGTCTTTATTTTAAAAAGATGACCCTCTGTCCAGCTGTCCAGCCAGCCAGCTCCACTGTCCCCTGAGGCACAGATTGATATTTCTAAGGTTTCTATTCTTTACATCTGGAAGAAATCCTTCAATCATCATTCAGTCACCATATGCCTTGCCAGTGACAAGACTGATTGGTAAGTAAATTGTGTGGTTTCCAATTATCTAAAAGGCACAGTGCTTGGTTCTAAACCAAATCACCACACCTCAGTGCTGGCACAGTTAGTGGCTGCACTGCCAATCACTGCAGGAGGAGAGTTCTGATGCACTGAGACTGCTGGAGAAAATTGAGTTCTCTTGAAGCTTACTTTCTCTTACTTTTTCTTTTATAAGTTGAAACAGCATGCGACTTCCATTAAAATGGAATAAAAATACCATATTCTCAGTTTAATTACACACATAGAATATACATGGGCTATTTTGGAGGAAAAGCTATTAGTCTATTTTCCAGTATACTCTATTTTCAAAGTCTTTTCAAAATTCTCTAAATAAAGAGTTATAAACTCTCAAATATATCTCTTTGCAAATACAGGTGAAAATAAATCTTATGTCTGAGTACATGATATTCCAGCCCAGTACTCAGATTTCTCCTTGAGCCAATTCACTGGGTGGAGAAACATCTGCTTTCCACGACATCATCATCAGAATATTCACAGTTTGAGGCAGAGGTCACAGAATTGTCACATATTTTGCCTAACAGGTAGGTGAAGAGTGCTTGGATCTGTTTGCACTCTGGCTTCCCATCCCGATATTGTAAACTTCCATTTCATTCATCTGTCGTTACTGAAACATGAATAATCAATGACTAATGTGGAATCAGGTCTTCTAGAAACTGAATCATCCTAGAAAGTAGAAACAAGTTTTTCTCCTTCCAGTGCAGCCAATGATGTGAGCAGAATGGCAAGTATCTCTTACTATTCAGCTAGTAAAACAAGTCACTTGTAAATGAAACAATTATTTCTGATCAGTAGAGGCAGGTAATTTTTCTAACACACACACATTCACTGACAATTTTGTTGCTGTATCAAGTAGTACAGCAAACTCAAACTCAGACAGCAACTACAGTATGGCCATATATTGAGAAAACTGCCAGAGTTTCAAACTCACAGCTCATCCAATCTAATATCCCATTTCTACAGGTTAGTACTGAAAGCTTTATAGGAAGACTGAACCAATGATGCATGAACATATGCCCCCACATTACACTTCCTTCTAAATCTAATAAACTTGTATATAAACCTTTAGGCATAAGGGTTGATATTTTTTAAATGTTATAATTTTAAATTTTGTGTCTCAGTGTAATCTAGTCATCCATTGAGTGTGCCCTTTGGGAGACTAGACAAGGATCTTATCAGTCACAAACTCCCTGACAAATCTGTATTGTGAAAAATAAAACAAGCAAAAAAACCTCCTGTGTTTTTGCATTGTTTTCCTTTTATTCTCATACTTCTGTTTAACCCAAATGTCTTAGAAAAGATAGATATGTAAGAAACTACTATACTGAACTTCCTTTTCCTAAGACTGCTCAATGCCTTTTTTTTTGTCCCCACCTATGGGATAGAAGAATATTTTTTTGAAAACAAGCATTAATTCTAATTCCAAGAATTGGAATTACTTCGAAGTTGTCTTCGAAGTAAGCACACTGTCACTAACACTGCAGTGAATATGTAACAATATTATATATATATAACAATCTTCATAACTGTTAAATTGAAACTCATTTTGCTGAGGACTCAATAATATAATCTATAAAACCTACAGCTACAGCATATAAATTCAGATGTTTTTTCACAGTCACTGGAGATCTCTGAATACAGTTCCATAGTCATTGAAATATATTTCATCTAGAGTACTCTTGTTCAAATTAAAGGCTATCTGAAACTCATTAACTTTTCTTGCAGAGCCTTTTGCAAAATACTTTTTTAATATGCCTAAGAATCTGGGCATCAGCGACGTAAAACCTGTAGTCAGCCCCAAATAACTGATTATTTTGGAGAAATACCTCAGTTAAAAGACATTAATTGCAAAGATATGAATATAGTTGGGTTTAAACATAAACTTTGATAAAAAATCGAAGGCTTGCTGAAGAAATCCAGGTAGCTGCCAAAGAAGAGATCTTGATGTATTAAGGAACTTTTGATTAGGCAGTTAAGTTGAGGAGACTGCTAATACAACAAAGACACATCTATTTATCACTGGCAGGGGGAGAACACTGATTCCCCATAAGAGAATGGACTGAGTTTTGGGGACAAAATATTAAATAGATCCAGAGATTGGAAGATTTCCAACATAAATCTGGCAATAAAGCCCAACAAGCTTTCCTAAGAAATAAAAGAGGTTATGTTCAAAGCCTGAACCCCATGGTTAACACCTTGTAAATGAATAATCTTTGCCACAGAAGATTAAAGTCTGTGAGTGAAATAAGTATGTCGGGTCAAGTGTAAAGATTACTAAACTGTTGAGTTTCAAGTGAATCGGGAAACTGGAATACAAGGTGCTCAGTCTTATAATTGCTGTTCTTTAGACTAAAAACAGTAGAATAGAACATTAACTACTGATATTCCCATGAAAGCAAAATCTGTGTATTGGACAAAGTCTGAAGTGATGGATAAATAAATATTGGTTTCTTAATCACTGATGTCTAGGAATTCAAATTAATTTTGATCCTCCCAATAAACTGTTCCCAAAAAAATAAGTTCTGAAGCTTTTTCTTCACTTTTAAAATAACATCAGTGCTAGTAGATTCTGTAACACATCATTTAATATGTTTTAAGAGTACATGAAACAGAAAATGAAATGCTGCAGGTATACCATGTTCAAAGGGCTTGACCTCATTGCACTTACAATACATCAATAAGAATGCCTTTCAGATTATCAGCTGAATTGGTTTTAAGCAACATGAGATCAGAATCATGTCTCTGTTATTAAAAGAGAAACGTTTTTTACACTACACAATACTGGAACAAATTCAGCAATTACCACATCTCAGTGCTGTAAGAAAGAAAGAGGTAAATTAGACACCAGTTATAATAGAATGCCACAGAAGACATGAAAATATATCCTGAAGCAGGTAGAAGGAAAGAAAATAAGAAATTGATAAAGCAACAAGAAAGATGTATTGTAAGGGAAAAGAAGTCTCAGTACAGACATATGAAAGAAAATATTGAAAGAGAGGGATGAATATCCTCTCTTGGATAGATGTGATATAAAATTAATATCAAATTGGTCTGAGGTCAGATCTAAGCATCAAAGCAGGTGTTCATTATCCACCCATAGAGTCTGAAAATTTATCATCAAGGGCATCTGGTGCAGACTCTCCCTGCTACAACTGGTCTGTGATCAAATGGTTTGCTAGCTCCGAGAGCATGGTAGAGCCTTTCATCTCCATCTCATGTCATGCTGCTTCTTGTCTTTGCATCAAAGGGTGTCATGCCCAAACATCCCACTTCTCACATCTTTCTAATACCAGGAATGTCCCTGATAAAATAAAAGAATAGATAAAAATAATACTAAAATATTTCCTGTGACAGTATTATCTGGGGTAATGGTGTACTAGGAAAAATCAGAGCATTCTACTGGCATGATTAGAAAGAGGAGAGTGCCTGGGGAGAAGAGAGTCTCAAAAATTATATGCACAGCAGCACTAGAAAATCTGCAGTCTTCAGAGACAAGAGGCAGAGGGAAGGGAAAAAGAAAGCTTTGCTTGTTCTGGATTTTAGAAAATTACTCAATTTTCTGCATGTGAGAATGCAGCAGTTATTGATTCATTGACTATACATGAGGAACTCAAAAATACAAAGTGTTGAGCTTATGAAATGGAAGCAGAGAAAATGCTAATGATCCCATAGCTGGAGAGGGGTGAATGGGGAAAAACGTCCAGCAGAGTCACAGGGTGAAGTTCAAGGACAAGAGGATCAAAGAGTGCTCTGAAAAAATTGTAGGACAGAAAGATTTTGGCAGTGAAATAATTCTTGAGTCATAGAATAAGGAATAAATGAATAAGTAAAAGCAATTATGTGTAAAGAAAAATAACAGAATATAATATAGAGGAGGTGCAAAAGGATAAGCAGAAAAATGAAAATGAAGAGAAGCCAAGCTGGTAAATGAAGGATACTAAAAATGGGGCTTAAATCAACCAACGGGCACAGATAAAGCTCAAATGCTAAAGAATATTTTTAATTTTTGTATCGCATGAGGCTATCAAACTGTACCCTCCCTTGAAGATGATAAATCACAGATATATATACATATGACCTGCATAAACTCAGGTTTTATGTCTTTATGGTAACTATTTCTTTGTAGCATCTAGTGTCCATTATAAATAATTTTGCATACAAGTTGTTTTAATTTTACATCAACTTGAAGTATCTTTGTACTTTGTCTTTAGATCAACAGCAAAATCTAAACTAGTGGAGTACAAATATAGACCGACTGTATGAATTATTTTTTCCCTAATCATTATATCTTATAACCACTGATTTGTTTTGATGTAAATCAAAATATAAACATTTATCCTAAAAAAAAACATTTGGGCTGCAGATGATCTACCTATCAAATGCAAGTGCTTCATTTTCAAACATATCAAAAAAGGAATTGAAATGTATACCTGTGAAATGCTTTGGGAAACAATTAAGGGATGTACAAATGTCAACAAATAGATCCCAAGATTAGTCTGCTAATCAGTATTTAATTTGTAACATCTAGTCATCATCTAATCAGATGACATAATTAGAATGAATCCTCTTGGCCTTAAAATCTATGCCTGTCCAAATACATAATTGATAATCACACAATCATATGTCTGTGAAGAATATTTCTTTCTACTCTATTAAATGGGTAATTTTATATTTTATTGTGCATCATGGGTATTGGTATTCATTCTACATTTCCAGCTTAGCTAATGCAATTAGGTACAATATTAGTCATATATCCTATTGTTTTCATACTATTAGGCAATTATCCACAGTATTTTCTGACAAGCAGTTTCACTGACTAATTATTTGTGATACAAAGAGTGTACATATTTTTATTTTTATTAAATTTAATGTGGTTTTACTTCATTTGGACTAGTTCAATTTTAGTATTCAATGTCAACTCAACATAGGTAACAAGAAGGATATGTAAATTAAACTGTAAAATGTCTAGAAATTATCTATTTTAGATATAGTCTATCAATTTTATCATTAAATCTGCAAATTCTGTAATTAACTAAAAGGTTTGCAAAAGTTAGAGAATATAGCAGTCCATGGCAATGATGCTCTCATCACACTGTAATTATATACACATATGTGAATGCATATATATAGAATATGTGTATATAGAGATATATTTGGCACATATATACATATATAGTATCTATAATACCATATTATTATGTATATATGATATGCAATTGAAGGGTCAGCAGACATAGTCTTCTGTTTTCAAATGGCTCATGAGAAATTACTGTGGCTGTTATAATAAGCTGCCCCCAGACAATGAAGAACAGATAGAAATCTTCTACCTTTTTATGATAACATTATATATACACATGTGTATAGATATATGCACAAGTACACAATGCTTGAATTTAAACTTGGAACTCTTAAATGCATACTATGCATGATAAAAATAAGTAGGCTACTGGATATGATCATAATTTCCTGTTATCTCATCCTCCTTGCTTTGGTAGAACTTATCCAGTCAGTGCTGTGCTCATAATTTTTTAGTTATAAAGCAGATCCCACAGCAAACGGATTGGAAGAAAAGATCAAAATTCCAAATGTTACAATTAGACTTGATTTAAACAGCTTACAGGATCATAGCTCAAAACAACTAAACCATTTAATGAAGCCTATAGGGAATTTGCACTGTGCATTGCATGTAAAACCTTTGTATCAGACACACATGCAGTAAATTATACATAAAAGTAAAAAACATTCAATGACAATATATAATCTCTATTTTATTCTCCCTCAGAGTCCAAGGTCTTACAAGTGAATCCTGGTTTCATTCTCTCCATTTTACAATTTTCTCCATGTTACATCCAGATGTAAATGTTGTGCTGATCAACCTTTATACCTTTATTATTCTGATCAACAGAATAATAAAGGAAACCCCTGGATCTTTCACCAAGTCCAAGTGTCCAGTGCCATGGATGTGCTGTGTCAATTGTATTCTTCTATTTCCTGTGTACCACTAAAAATTTTTGCCAGAGAAAAAACTTTCACACACACTGAAACTGGCATTCTAATTCTGAAAGAGTCCTCATATGACCTTAAGTAATAGGTACTGAATAAAAAAATCATTTTAAATATAGGATGTTTCCTTTCAAAGTCTAGGAAAAAACTACCAAAGGGTAATAAAGAATGGAAATGAGAATTCAAATATTTTTTAATAACAAAAGCCTTATTTGATCACTGAAATTATGTCCAAGTAATAGCTTCAAGCATTACTTCACCTGCTGGAAATATAGCAAGCATTATTTTGAAAGCAGTTAATTTTGTGACAAAAGCAGCTTGTATGAGTTTTACATAAAATTATTTTTATGCCAGTACTGCTGCATCTGCTTATCCTTGAAAGTACATTTTTCAAATTAATCTCCAGAAAAGGACTTGGATTTCCTCTTTTGTTTTCTTCAAACCAAGCATTTCACTTGATTTTTTTGGGTGCTGCTCTGTTGCATTGTATACAACAGTACTGTAATATTGCTGCTTTTTTGCAAGAATTAACGTGTTTTTTCTTTTCCTTCTTTTTTATTTTTTAATTAAATACAGCTTGTAGAAAGTGTAATGTAGGCATATGTTACACATACTGTTTTATCTAATTTGAATAAATGTAATAGCTGCATGAGTATAGATTCAATAATTTCACTGGTAATTGAGCAGTGGCACAGGTTGCCCGGAGTGGCTGTGGAGTCTCTGTCCTTGGAGATACTCAAAACCAGATGGGATGTCCTTCTCTGGGTGAGCAAAGGGGCTGGACCAAACAATCTCCAGAGGTGCCTTTCCACCTCAGCCCTTCTGTGATGCTGTGAACTCTACCACAGCTTTCCTTTTGTGCCAAAAAAACCCAAGACTCCCTGGTGCAGTAGGCTCACTGAGCACCTTTTGTGTAGCTGTTACAAACACAACTGAGAACCATCCAAAATCATCAGTGACATGAAAGTGGTAGGAAGAAAAAAGGCAATGAGAGAGAGACAGCATGCATATGTTGATTTTACAACTGAAATCTTCAGTACAACACAAATCCAAAGTACTCATGTTTTTTAAAATTCTGCTGAACTATGCTTATTATAATAGCAGCCTGTGTTCAACATCCAGACACCTGATTTGAGGGTGTGAATACTCCTCTGTTACTTTAAACAGGGCTTCTTAGACTTCTGGAGACTGTGCTATCATGCAGACAAAACAAATTCATTCTTTTCAGATGAAGAAATTCCCCTTGTGCCCCCTTCTCTGGTAACAGAAAGCCTAAATGAGAAAACACAGCAGTAAATTAGAGAAGAGGCAGAATAAGTCTCCTGCCCTGCAGCCCACTGACATCAACATAAAGTAGAGGCTGGGTGTGATAAATAAACAGCAGCATTCCCAAGAGATATAAAGAAAAAGTACACAGACACGGAGACACAGCTAAAAGATTTTTAAATAATTATAACGTAATAGTTCAGAGTCCGCAGTTAAAGTGAAACACCTATTTTGCTAGGTGGTGTATGAATCTGTAAAAATATAAATCTATTTCAAAGTGTCCTGTTTGTGAAATATACTGCACTTATTACAAGTTCCAGATTTGAAATGTGTTCTTCCTCCTTTTATCTTTTCTCAGCCTTTTTTTCAGAAATTAATTGGCAGATCTCTGAAGAAGAAAGAAAAGTACATCTATAAATCAAGCACCCTGGTAAAAAACCATTTTGCCCAGAAAACTGTTTTCACCTTTTCTGATGTCTGGGATGGATGCATGTATAGTAGAAAATTACTTATCTTCTGCTTGGCTTCATTTGAATTGAAAGGTAGAAGGAGAGATTTTTCCCACTCTGTTAAGTTTAGCTGCCTCTAAGAGTGAGAGTGCTGGAAATGGGCATGGTAATATAAAATATATCAGAAATAAGTGGCTTATGTTTTCTTAGCAGCTTTCTTGTAAGGAAAGTATGTTTACATTAGAACACAGTTCTCTGCATGTGTGTGCTTGTATCCTGACAGCTAGCACTGCAGATGTCTAATGCTCAGTGAATCCTTAGAACATAAAGGAAGTAGTCCAGATGTGTGATTTTAATCCATAACATATTTGGCCCAAATGTATAAGTACTGCCCTAAAAGACATGAGAGAAATAATTACTGAGTCTCTAAAATAACTGGGTTCAAGAGAGCACATAACCCACAGAAGTGTAGGGTGAGAGGAAATCTGAGATCATAGAGACCACCCTTTACACTGATCTCCATCACACCTCTGGAAAAAGTGCTGTTGGATGATTCCTCGCAGGCATTTCTCTAAACTGGTCTTGAGAACCACCACTTCATTACATATCCATATACATTTTCTTACAGCCAAACCGAATTCAATGACAGTGAATTATGACTCCATCTATGGGTGGGATAAGGAAGGACCGCCCAATTTTGATTACAATGCACTCTTAATCTCAGAATAAAAATTAAACTCTAAATGCTAAAAAAAAATCAAGAAAGATCTTGTTAAGATGTAGCAACAATAGTTGAACAGGACTAAAAGGTGTCCAGGATGCAGTTGTATGATGCAGAAACAGTAGTAACATGCACAGATTGGTGTGCTAGAAGCAATGTCAGTGAATGTGCGAATTAAACAATTCCCTTCTAAGGACATACAAGGCAGGAGGCCAATGAGACAGCTTGCTTAGAGAAAGGGAGACAGAACACAATTTCCACTTTTTTCTCTTAGTAAAGAAATCGTTTCCTTTCTATTCTTATTACAAGTTTCTCCAGCAGGTAGGTGCAACAGCATCTTTCCTGGGCTAGGTCTTAGTTGCCAGGTGCCTCAAAATTGAAGTATATCCCCGAGAAAGCAACATGAAATAAGGTTCTCTTGACTTACTTTGTCCTTTTTTATTCTTCTACAGTAATCCAAAGAGTGCTTCAGAAATCTTCCCAAAAGAAAGGACTCCTTTAATAATACGAAATAATCAGAGAATACTCATTACCCAAATTTTTTCCTGAAAAGGAAAGATCCTCAAAAAATTCCATTCTACAATCTTTGCATTAAATAAGGAAAGACAGCTTTTCATCACATCTATTGATACAGGAGAGCTTTGAAGACCTATTACTTTGTTATTTCAAGTTCTTCTACTAAAGCAATTATGTAGGACAGACCTCACAGCCACAAGAAGATCCAGAGCAGATTCACTGCCTGTGCCAGCTCATTCTTATTTCAGTGAGTTTATTAAGCACTAGAAATTTATTATTTTAGGTACTAAGTTATTTTAAGTGCATTAGTCCTTTAGGTTAATAAAAAATTAAGGTTAATCCCTTATGAAAGAAAGAATGGAATGAAAGAAAACATATAATCTGATCTACTTATATTGGACTGATTGTTTCAGTTTTGAAGTATTTTCACTAGACCTTTGTAGCTCATATTTTATCTTACAGGATAAGTATAGGTACAGTCAGATGGTTCCATGGAACCTTTAAATGTTCAGCAAACCAAGACTAGACTACAATACTACAGTATGTTATTTTCAGCTTTTTTAACTACAGCTAACAAGAGGACAGGATGTATCACTCATTAACATGCATGGAAAATCCCAGTTTTGGAGCTGGGTATAATTAATTTCACAATTTAATCAAATTACTTTTCATTAAGTCCACATTTTATAAACTTACCAAGGATAATCATATGCATGTTTTGGTTAGCTCAATTACAGCAGAAGAAGGATGCTTTACCTATTTTTAACCCCTGTGTTCCAATTATTAGGTAAAATTTAGATTTTGATTACTATATGTTAACAAGAATTGTAATTGTTAGCTAAGAATATGCCTCACATCTGAACCAGTATGTTAATGAAATATATCTCTAGGTCTTGTTACCGGTTTAAGTTATTTTTCCAAATTAACAGCCAAGTTGGTAATCAAAATATTAGAAAGCAATGAGAATACTTTTAGTATGTGCCCTCCATTCCATTTTTCTTATTACAGCATTAGTGTAATTATTACAGATCTGTCCATGCTTCCTTATGCTGTGAATATGAACGTTTATGCCCATGAAAACTTGAGATAAGGCGCTGACAAACAAGAATGGCCCTTTCATAGGCCTAAGCAACTGATCCTCCCTTAAACTAAGGGGCATTAAGGGACTTTGTCAAGGTAAGGGATGGAGTCCTTCCAGGGACACATTTTACAGGCCTTTCACTCTGCTGGAGTGGATTAACTGTGGAGAAAAACGTAGTCAACTGAAGGCATTGGGTCTGTGCAGTTTTGTGTGAATAAATTTTTCCTGTCAAAAAATAAGCACTGACACTTTTTCTTTCACAGAACATAAAGGTGGAGAAATACTATATCAATTTCCCTGAGCATGCAGTTACAATATTGATTTTCTTGTTTTCTACCAAAGTATTGTTCAAATTTATTATGAAGCAATATTCCCTTTGAAGAAATGGACTACATAAGCCAGTAGGTTTTTCCAGTGTGGGATTTGCACTAAAAGTACTGGTTAATACAAAAGCTCTGAAAATAGAGGTGGGGAGGAGCACTTTGAAGAGAGCCAAGAACACCATGACACAGAGCTCCTTTATGTTTCCATCTGGCCCTAAATGACACGCCTTTGCTCATTATTTTCTGCATTTAAGCACAACAAATTAGGCAATACACAGAAAGAATGAACCTTGCCGCAGACATTGTGCAGCTCTGAAGAGAAATATCAAATACATATTCATAATACTAATTTTCCATTAAAGTTGATGCTTTAGGTGCTAAAATATATCTATGTTATTATTAAGATCATTACATTCTTTTTAAGACTACTATTGAGATATCTATATTGCTATTAATTTCCATGTCCATACTTTGCTATTCCAGGGGATGCCACAGAGCAATATAGCAAATACCTCAATGCTATTTAGCAAATAAAGGCAAAATGAGTGATTCTACATGCATTTTCCAACTGTAAATGTTCAAAGTGCTTAATACTGGCAAGATGGCAATACAGTTTTCCAACAATGAAATATTATTGTTCTTACTTCATAACTGGTGAAGACCAGGGCACATAACATTCCTCCTCCAAAAGAGGATATGCAAAGAAATTAGTGAGACATCACATTATAATCAAAGAAATCAAGCTATTGTAAAAATTTAAACCTTGGTATTTTAAAAGAGAAGGACAGCACAGATGAACAAGACACAAACACAAGATCACATGGACAAGGGGGATGAGAGAACCTCAGCTCCTATAAACTGCTGTCATTTATTCTGATCAGCTGAACTGAAAATCTGGGGACAGCAGATCTTGTGCCAGCATTTTGTGACTTTTGCTCTAACACAGGAAGCAAAGAGGAGGTAGAATGTTTTTTTTTTACTGTAGCTTCACAGTTCCTTAAAGAGCACCAGAAAAAAAACCCAAAGCATTTCAGCTGCTGTCTTCCTCTTTAAATATGGCATCATTCAATAAGGGGAACCACTTAACTGTGTTCTGATCTGTTCTGCTTGTTCTGACAAGCAACATTCAAAAGATTTCACACTTTGTTAAAATCAACTCTTATTTCTAAGTCTTTCCCCCTTTTACTTTGGTTTATCATTGCTGGTTTTATGATCAGTAATTGCATTATTCCATTAAAAAAAAAAAGTGAAGCCTTCTTTTCACAAAGCCTTTTGGTTGGTTTATATAGACAACACTGTAGTAAGTTACTCCTCTTAGACTGAGTGTATTTTTGATTTACTTGTACACCTGCTTGGTCTTCCCTACTAAACTTTCTTTACACCTTTCTTTTCTGCAGTTCAAAGTGCAGCAAACAGTACCACTGATCATCTGGTATATTGATAATGTACACAAAATATATATACAATTCTCTAAATATTAATACAAAATTCATATATATCTTGAAATGATTTTGTATATATATACATATATATATATTTATAACAACTATATTTATGAACCTCAACATTTTCTCTATGTCCTTATTTTATATGATGATATTCATTATTATTCCAATGGCCTGAGTCACATTTAATTGACACACATGTTTTCCTCTTCCCTTCCAGAAAAGAAAAATAATTCTCACAGCAGTGTTCATTAAAATTTATCTTATGAAATTATCTCAAATAGTATTTACTTTATTATTCAATCTCAGCCTCTTGAAATTAATATTTTTATTTATTTATTCAAGGCACTCAAACCTCACCATTAATTATTCATTACCTGAAGTGGTGATTAAAACTTTTTTTTTTTTCCTTCTACTCTGTAACTCAAAGGTCACACGGTCCAAATGGCTTCAAATCTCAATCAGTTTAAGTATGAATGGCTTCAATCTGTTTGCAAATTGATATCAGGCTTTCTATAATGCAATCTAGAGGTAATATTATTTCATAATTATTGTCCATGATGGCAAATCAGATAAGCCTCAAAGTAGTATTTCCATTAAAATTAGTTAAGATCCACATTTTAAAAATATTAAACTTTCAGAATAGTTTTTACTTTTCTCTTTTGTTTCCTTTTTCTTTCCTCAGTCTTCTCTCCCCTTTTTTCTTTTTCTGTGTCATGTTTGCAAGGTGAACAGAGTAACAAAATTAAAAAGGAAAGGAAAAACACTAAACCTTTGAAAATAAAAAGCTTGTTGGCTGATTTTGTTAAACATTGGTTTCACTGGGGGAAAGAAGTTTGCTTTTCTCAGTTTTTATTGATAAAACCCTTTGATTCCTTAAAAACCAATCATCCTTTTAAAATCATTTTAATAAAACCCTCAGTTTCCCTGTTTGTCTTGTATCTTGGAAAAAATGGTTGTGGATACCCTCAGACAGAGGCACTTTTAAGGGTATCTTTGTACACATTGTTGGCAGGCACAGAAGAACATTTATTATTAGAAGCATGGGGACAGCATCTCAGATATTAGAGCTTATCATGGATGCAGGGGAGGACACACATTATTTTCATCAAAGTGATATGAGCAACCTTATACTGAATTACTGCAGCGTGTCTAACTTGTGAACAGAAATCCACATGTACAGCAGATGTTCTTAGGGATAAAAGGACGTATTTACATACATTTACACATCCATTAAAGGAGAAGCTGCTTCCACATGCTGAGATATCTGATTTGTGTCCTTTTAATTGTTCTTGCCAAACCAGAAAAGTTGTGAGTAGAATAATCATGGAGTGTTCACTTTAATGTTCTCTTTTCTAGATATATAGACAAAAAATTTAATTGAATTTTTAAAGTGTAACACTTTTTTTCCTATTTTGATTGTAATAGCATCCAGATGCCCATTTTAAAGGATGAACTTCATTAAAAAAGTATCCTTAGAAGGGACATTTTGGTCCCTGCTGTGAACCAGGACACCTTGCACTAGACCAGG
>WBNO01025690.1:12592-31890 GCA_013400575.1 Peucedramus taeniatus | reverse complement strand
TCTCATTATCCATCTATAACAGTGGATAAATAGGAATATAAAAACTGATGCCCTTGATAGATTTGAATTGGGCCACTTTCAGGTTATCTCCTTTTACAAAGCACCAACATACTTACCAAGCAGGGTGGTGGTAGGGAAGATTTCCATGTGTTGTGTGATAGCTCTTATGTCTTCCTCTGTAGCCATGATGCTCAGGCTCATGGCAGTATTTCCAGCCATCCTATAAGTTTTATAGAGAGCATAGAAACATTTATGGAGCTATAGATTCTGCCATGATAGCAAGTTATCTGGTGTCCTTGTGTGGATTTAAGCCTGTATTTGATACCCATGCAAGTAGTATCCAGGGAATGGTGTGAGACAACAGTGTTACTTGCTCAGGTGTTCCAACCATAAACCCATGTACCTGGTATCTGCAAGACAGATGTAACAGTCTAAACAGATGCAAAAATCAAAGAGAAATAGTTTGGTAAGGTGTGTGTCTGTAAATCTGCACTTTTAGAAAAAGAAATTACTAGATAAGGTCGCTGTTTTACTGCATATTGCTCTTTACAAAATCATATTTCCTAGAATAAAAAGAAATTATACGTTTTCACTGCATGACCTGACAGCTCCAGCTACAATGGCAGTAGTTTTTGAAAATCCTTCTTAATAGGTTAGCACTCTAAAATGATGCTAAGAACTTATGAAATAAGGAAATGTCAACAGTCCATTTTTGTTGTTTGCTTGAAATAAGTTTTTTTTCTGGACATAGAGGGAGAATGTAACTTGAAAGCATTTGTTGCAGTTTGACTACCACCCTAAATAATTCTTGTGAGTTGATCCAATTCCCACTTCTGACTCCTTCATTTAGATCCCATAAGATTTCATATTTGATTATTTTTATTAAGAGCTGATGAAGATTTTGAAGAAGTTGTGTGTATTGTATTTTAATATTTCAATACCATACAGTCCTTTAAAAGGTATGTGGTAAACACCACAGCATATAGAAACATGGTTCTTGTTCCTTTCTTTTTATTGAAGGTGGAAGCACCTTTGTTATTTAGGGAGAGTGTATCTATTAGACGAAAACTGTGATGTAATTAAAATGGAATCGTTGGTATCCTTTGCACAACAATTATGGACTCATTTAATGGGTTTTCTTCTCTCCCCCCTGCTGTACTATGAAGTGACACAGAAACGCAGATTAAGTGGATCACTCACTGCTCTGGAGAGGTAGTTCTAAACATATCTTTGGTATAGTTTTCTGAAATACACAACAATATTCACCCAGGGGAAATGTGATAACTTGTAAATTGGTAAGTCTATTGTAGTGAGAGGCATAAATTTTGCTGTTGGGGAGGGAGTAGGTAGGTTTGAGAGAGCATCTGAGCTAGAATTTATTCCTGAGGGCTGAGACTCCGAATCAACAAGCACTTCACCATGCATACAAGTCCCTTCAAAGCCAGCCAGATTCAGTACATACTTAAGTGCTTCATTAAACAAAGGTGGGAATGAGTATGTTTAACTTTTAGCACATGCTCAAGCAGTCTTTTGTAAACCAGGGCCCAAGTCCCTAAAAATGAGAAAAAAAAAAGTTATACACACATGCATTGGCACGACAAGCTAGTCAGCTTATGAAGAGTAATTTTTTCCACAACAGAATCAGCAGGAATTATTATTAAACACAGTCATGTTGACAATGCATAGTGTGGGGCTGTGAGCCAAGTGGAAAACTGTCTTCTGCTCACCAGTCTGCTCAGAGGAGATGAGGCTTCCCAGCAGCAAAGCAAAGGTAGAGACTACAGAATTAAACTGCAAATAAAAATCCAGATGAGTATATATGTATATATACATAGATATATGTATATATGTATACTCCAGATGAGTATATATATCTATTTATATATGAGTATACATAAAACTGGAAACCATGTCAATTATTAAAAAAAAAAATAATTTCTTTTTCCTTTACTTGGGCCTTTTAAGTGGTTACTGTATTTCAAGGTGTGCAAAGAAAATCTGAGAATGTTTTTGCTAGTCCACAATAGACTGGATAATGCCCTTGCTTGTCCTTTTCCTTGTTCTTTTATGTGTCAGCAATTATTGACCTCAACATTCATTTTTTATGAGGTATATAAAATATTAATAAATCATGAGTAAAAAAATGTTGTGGTGCATGATAAAATCAGCCATATTACAAATAAAATGTTCACTTCTGAGATTGCCAGCTATTTTTACATTCAGCACTCTAAGTGTTTAAACACAGTAGTGCTTTAAATGAAATAGACATGAAGATCCATTAACAGCCCAGGGTTTGATAGAAATGGGTAAGAGTGTTGATTCTGTACTCAGGACTGGTACAGAATATGAGTGAGGAAAATATAGGTATTTATTTAGTGAAAATTACAAAACACTAAGCTCTGGTTATAAATAGAATATTTAAGGTAATTAAGTCAAAGGAAGAACTGGATTTTATATTTGAGTAAAAGCAGCCCAGGGAGAGGAAGAAAAGATTTTACAGAATATTCCCTTTTTGAGAGAGAAGTCTTATTCATATCATATGTTAGTTTCTGGTTTGAATTCTTTTTTTCTTAGCAGAAGTAACAGCATCTCAGTGGGAAATGCACTATCTCCAACAAAGTAAATTTACAGACTCACTAAGGCTGAGACCAACATGGTCTTGCTCTAAAATATGAGTCCCAGAGACTGTCAACAAGGGTATATTCTGCAAAAATCTGAAGGTTTTGTGCTATGACAATTCTTCTTACAGGATCTGGATAGAAGCAAATAGTACTTGTTTTACATCTGCAGGTTTTTAACTTTAAAGATCTGAAAGCTTGTATACCCAGTATTAATCTGACATCCTTTCACAGCACAGTTTTAGGAATTTGTTAAAAACACAGGAGATGCATGACTGTTTATTTTGTGACACTAGCACTAGCCAAACCAGGCTGTTTTGGCTTCCAGACTGCAGAGGAGCCAACAGCATGTGTCCGTACTGGGACCCAGAGGCAGAGATAGCTGGGATGATCGCCGGACATCCAGGTGCACATTGTCACTGATTTGTAAGGGTAAGTCCATCTTCCTCACCAGAACTGTCTGTTTACTTCACGTCTCATTTTTTAACACTTCTCTTCTTGCAAGGCAAGCCTGTCAATGTACACCTTCCTCCTTAACCCGTGACCTCCAACTCAAGAGAGACACAGGCAGCAGACATGAAACAAAAGGAATTTTTTCCTGCAACATGAAGGAGTCAGATATACACTCTGGTCAGAGATACCTGAGGGAAAGGAATCTTGGCTTTCTGTCTCTTCACATTAAGAGGGAGAGATGCACAAATGTATCTCCACTCTATTTCCTATCCCTAGCTGCTGGAGGCAGAGGGACACAGGCAGAAGTCCTGTGGGACACTCTTACCTCTTTTTCATAGCAGAGATGGAAGCAGGTGCATCAGGCAGGCTTTTGAGTTTATAATATTCTGCTGCTGCCAGGCAGTGCTGAAATTCTTCAAGGTGGAACAATTTGGGAGGTTTACTCAGTGATCATTCTATAGGAGCAGATTCCATGAGATAATATTGACTTAGGTGGACAATTCACCTTCATTTTTTTAATTCGTTCAAGAGGGATGAGAGCTTTCTTTAAAAGCATGAGGGATAGAGTGGATCCTAGTTGTGTGCAAGTGGGTCTCTACAGCTGGGACTAAGTGCAGACTCCCAGGTCCATCCATTTGCTGCAGCTGAGCCCCTGCTCCATGCCAGGCAGAGACGCAGGTCTTCCCCGTACTGGTTCAAACTGCTGTGTAAAAAAGCTCCTGCCCATGCCTCAGAAGACAGCAAGGCTGCATTTTGATGAGTAAAGGACTGGGATCTGGCAAAGGGCCATGCCCAAAGCAGAAGTTAAACACAGACATACACCCTGAAAATCCATATGCTTTCATTATGAATATTTGCAGTCTGAAGTTGCTACATTGTTGCTGGTTAAATTTTTGTGAAACAGTCTTTTTCTTAGATCACAAACCCTTCAGATACCTTTTATATGGGCAAATGATCAATGCTGTAGTTAATTAAGTAAAAAAATTAACACAGTGTGACTAAGTTTAGGCACCTAAATCTACATATAGGCTTCTAAAATTAATGGTTCTCAGAAGGTCATAATTTTTGAGAATGAAGCTAGTAATTTGGGCAGCTAGATGTAAACAGAGGTCTCTGGCTTTAGCTTGTTGTGAAGTCACATTTTTTACTTAAACCCAAGCCTTTCTGCCTTTGGAGAATACATCCTTGCTGGAAAAGCTAGAAATTGGTATGTACAGTGTTTTACAGATGTGTTCTATTCTTCAGTTTTCCACAAAGAAACAATGATTTAAAAAAAGGGTTTGTGAGGTTTTTTTAAAGTAAAAGATAATTAATGTAAATCAGTCCCTAGAAAAAATACAAGCTTATTTTCACATTTGCTTGGGATTAAGCTGCTTCCACAAAGCACTTCCACATGTATGCTAATTAGTTTTATAACAAAACCAACCATTCCACAATGAGGAGTGAAGACAAAAGTCTTATTAACCATGCCTTATTCAATCAACATTTACCTCTCTGTTCCAGGCCAGCAGGATTCCCTTCAGAGTTAGCTGCTGCTGAGCTCTATAGAGCCCCATCGCTCAGCACCTGACCAAGCCAAAAGACTTCTGGGTGCTTGGGAGTGGATAAGAAACCTCCTTGGATATGATTATTGTCAGGGGAAAATGGTATATTTTAACTTGTTTGGGCTTATTTTTTCAGTCTTTACTGCATTTCTGCTCCTGAGACCTGCTCCTATGTGAGTTGATAGCTCTCTCTGTCAGCTGCAATGTACATTCTTATAAACACACACAAGCCCAACCTTCAATTTTTGCTGGATTTGTTTGCATATACCATAAATGAAACCTGTTAGGATATCATTCTATATATTTGTTGTATAGCTGATTCTAAGGATGAAGTCAAGTGAGAATTTGATGTCAAAGGATTGGAAGAGCTGCAAAATACTGGTGTAGCCCATTCTGCTGGCAGCAGCAGGGAAGACAACAATAGTCTTCCTCTTGTTCCTGCCTGTTTACTCTGACAATACAACTATTTATGTGTCCTTACTGTAAACTGGCTCTCTAAAATGGCAAAGGTTAAAAATATCCTCTTTTCTGGAGGGACAATGAAAGGGAATTTCTACCCAGTCTTGCCCAGGAAGTCAGCACATAATCTAATGGAACTGTTGGAAAGATGAGAAGTTCTCACAGTCCAGTGTGGTCTCATAGTCCTATGCATAAGTGCATTTTTTTTTTTTTTGTGCCCTTTGTGACTCTCCAAACTTCTGGTTCCTTCATAACCTGAGCACCCATCCAATATATTCCAAACTAAGACTTTCCTTAATAGAAGAGGGAACACAGGATCAACTGCTGAGTGTGATGGGCTACACACCTACCCAGGATCAGGAATTATTCTGGTTGCTATCATATAATTTCTGCTTCCTCAGAGTTTTACTTTTGATCTTTTATAGAGACACCACTCTGAAAGGACCAAAGTAATACAGTTCTCTCAGAGACAGGATAAACATGTAGACTATAGAAAAGAAACTATGGTGCAGCTTTTTTCATACCATTTGGTGTGTCACACTCATTAACTGCAAATTTAAGGTCAAATATGAGACCTGCATCTGCATCCCACCTCCCAAATGCATCTGATTTCTATGTTCAGCATACATAGAACATAATAATATTTAGATATTTTGATGAAAATTGATAATTATTAAAAATCTCATCCCACAGTTGCTGTATACACAAATCATATTTTTTGTCCACATCAGTGTGTGACTTTACAGAGTGAAGGTGATTCTGCCTTATCAGACATTCATTGATACGTCTATTTCTGAACTTCAATGGATGCTGCATTACACAGACACTTTGGGTTTTGTTATCAAGGCAATTTCTTCTGCAGCCCTTCAGCTGCCTTTCTGCTTTTGGTTATGGGAGACAGCCTTGGAGAAGACAGGGCAAAAATGCCTAGGGAGCACACCCTCATTTAACTTAGGGTGAGAAAGGAGAACAATCTCCCAAGACCCCTGCGTCTCTATGCAAAAGAACTCCTGCCTGTCAGCTGTTATTCACTCCTCAGTTCTAGTATGTTCTTAGTTTCTCCATTGGTTCTCCCCAAAAGACCATTCCCTCCCTTCTCTACTACTGGTTCCACCTGCATCACTCCACTCCAGTTCCTCCCCTAGACCCTCTCCCCATTGGACTGCTTGTACCCTGACCCCTCCTGCCTTCTCCCAGTTAGGCACCCAGGCCCTCCTCCATCTTCGCCCTTTGCCTCTGGTTCCCTTCAGCAGAGGTTGTGTTCATGTTTGCTCCCACCTGTTCCTCTTACCTTCTCCCTACCTGGACCCTCGATCTGCCCTTAATAAACCCTGCTGGATTTACAATGCAAAGAGCCCTCTCGTCTCTTTGGTGAGGTTTCAATTACACCATCCGGGCTCGGGCGTCTGGTGGGCTGGGGGAGTTGCCATCGTAGCCCGAAGTGGAGATGCTTGTGGTGCTGCAGGCACCCCGACAGCACCTGCCCGGGGAAGCTATCAGTAGCTACCCGCATTTGGTGGCTGATAATCTTTGTTGCCAGTGCCTGGGTAGATGCATTATTTCCATCAGCAAAGCCTCTCTGCCATAAGCACCAGAGTCTTCTAGAGAAGCTGTTATGTTCTGTGAAATGTTCTGTGATATACTCTTAGAATCTCATATAGACCTGGTCCTGGGGGTGGCTGCAGCTTACCAAAGACAAATTTGTTACCAAATACTAAAGACTGCAAAGGTAAATGGAAAATGTGCTGTGGCTCACTTTTGCTAGATCAAGACTCAAGGGTGTCCTGGGTGAAAGGTATCAATAACAGCATGCTTAACTCCTTGAAATTTGTTTTGTGATTAATCCAGCGTACATGCACTTCATGCAACTTCTCAGATGCCAGACTGAGGTAATTTATTAGAAGGATGTGTGGCTGAGACAATTGCTAGATGATGAAAACTTGATGATATATGCTTTTTGTGATGATAAGAGACTGTAGACATGAGGGTTAGGTCAAATAAAATTTTAGATCACAGTACTTCCAGCTGCAGAAATTTTTACAGAGGATTTTTGAGAGGAAAGGTGAAGGAGAAACTTTTTGAAGCTGCAATAGACAGCAGCAAGGGGTCAGTGTTTGGTCAGGGCCATGTTTAAACAATGGGATACACTTGTCTCTGCACTGTTAATTTCACAAACATTATAACAAATAATGTTTGTGAAATTAAAATTATGTTTTTAACTGCACATATTTCTCTATTAACCCCTTTCTCATTTTGAAACAAGAGCAACTTTTCTTTGTGTACCTTAAGCTATTTCCAAAGCAGTGCAAATCAAGGGAAATGGAGCACAAATCTAAAGGGATAGGGAGTGCAGTACGCAGCTGCAAACTGTTTGTGCATAGCTGTGTAGATGTAGCTTTTTTAGGGTGTGGAATTTGAAGAGGAGGGCAGCTTGTTACAGCCCCCACCAAGCTTGAGCTTGTAATATGAAACGGGAAGTACCTTTGCATAGGAGCAGGAGTGTTCCTCAGGGATCTGAGTGCATCCCTGTGGCAGTGGGGTTAGAAGGTTTTAAGTGTTTAGAAATGTGTTTAAAATGTTACAATGGTTTGTTCCCTTGTTCACGCCTGTTCGGCTTCTCCTAATGGTCTCTCTCAAAAGTTTTCTTGGGTTTTCTATGCCCATAACTGAAACCCAGCCCAAGGAAACTGTCTATCTGTGCCAGGTCACACCCATAATCGAGAACATTCACTGTCAGTTATGCTATTCCCCCTCAATTATTGGTTTCATCCCCCAAAATCCTCCTCCCAGCTATCCACTCAACAGTGACTCAACAGATTCACTGTTGAGTCGCCCCGTGGGCAGGGGAGAGCCCCCACGGGGCGGGTGCCTGGCTTTTAAAAGGAGCTCACTCCTCTTTGTCCCAGCTTTTCCCACATGCTCGCTCAAGCTGCCATTTTCCTCTCCACTCCGGGCCAGTGCAGCGCCGCACTGCCGATTAGGCATTACACCACCTCCCGGCCCTGGCCGGTCCCACTCTGAGTCAGCATGGCAGTGATCGCGCCTACACCCTCACCAGAGCTCGAGTTCACTGCGCGGCATGGACCCTTCCTGTGCCGCACTGCTGGAGCCAGCACAAGCCCGAACTCGTCACGTCTGTGCACTCTGTCGCTGCTCCAATGCCAGGAGCTGGCCCACCCGCTCCTTGGCGGTTCCGGGGGGCTGTGCTGAGTCCTGCGTGGAACCACCACTCCTGCTGGGTTCCCACCGCTTTTCCAGACAGTGCATGCCTCCATTCCACCCCAGCGCAGCCTCGGGACACCAGACCACCACTTGCAACTACCCCGGACCATGCCATGCCGCCCTGCACTGTTCCCACCGCTTCCTATTGTTCCTGGTGATTGCAACCATTGCAGATCATGTGCAGGGCTTCCCCCTCACGGTGGGGCTGCCCAGCAACGACCGCAGGTTGGCACGGCCCTACTCCCAGTGCGGTAAATAAAGCAGCTTGGAAAACCATGTAAGAGACCCCTCCCTCCTTTCCTTTATCTCTATCTCCGGCACAGGTCCACGGACACTGGCTGTATCGGCTGGCCCAACCCCGTCGAGCCTGGCCGAACCCCTTTTGCCTGCCGAGGGCAAAGGCAGGGCTGGGGGGGTACACTTGACGATCGCCAAGGCGGGGGTTGGAGCTAGCTGGCTTCTAGATTCACCCCTCCATCCTGAGACCAAGGCGAGGCGTCACATCCCAATGCAGTACTCTCATTTTAAATAATTTATTCTATAGCAGTACTACTTCCACATATAAGTACCTCTTAAGGTGAAATGAATATGTCCTCTTAGCTGCCTCCTGGTAAAGCATCTACCTTCTACAAGAAAGATCATATTATCTCTTCTGCGGGATCAACATAACAAAAATGGGTAAAGTACTTACTTTATTCTGCACAGGCAAAAGTACACCAGAATAAAGCATATTTTTTAAAAAAGGTGCCTTCATGGTGGTTTTTTTTGTTTGGTTTTTGTTTGGGTTTTTTTTTTTTTTTGTTTTGTTTTGTTTTCATTTGGTTTTTTGGGGTTTTTTTTTGTTTTTTTACAGGAATGGATTCTACTTTCAGAAGACAAGAGCAAATAAACCACCTAAGAAATTCAACACTCAAGGTGTAGAATTTTCTAAGATATCATGCAGGGATTTTTTTTTTTTAATAAGAATTAAATACTAGTCTCGGTGCAGAAGCTGATGTGATTTCATAGCACAGCAGGAATCCCATCACAATGTAGAATGGTTTTAAATGTTACACTTGACATCAGACACAGCTAGATTAGGGTGGAATCAACCTTGGAAGAGATCAACCAGGCAAGGTCTTAAGGGTGCATCTTCAGAGTGGTGCGTCATGATTTAGCCACATGACTCCTATTACTTTAAATCACTGATTTACCAGGCACAACTCTAAAATAGTACTCCCAGAATCTCTTTCTTAAGGAACCTCATAGAGCATTTACATTGAACAAGTCTAAAACCTCTTTATAGCACTATCTATCTTAACTCACTCCTGAAATTTTGCACTATTGCAGTTCATTAATTAATTGAAAAATCTTGTGTGGCTGTTTCACATCCAGCAGGATTTGCATTTGAATTTATCATCTAGGCTTCAAATAAGACTTCATCAGAAATGTGGAGTTACGTATTTTTCCGTTTGCCTTTATTCAATGTACATTTCTTGGATTTTAGATACATGTGAGCATTCCTAACAATCTGGTGGATACTTGAAGATCTTTCTGAACAGAACTAAGGCAGCAGATAAGTAAATGTAGCTATTTAAATTGAACAACCATTTTCTTTTTTTTTCCTGTGTGTAACAATTAAAACACCTAAACCTAAGTCTTCTATTTCAGTGTAAACTGTCCTATCCATTTTAAACTAGTAATACATTTAATTGCTTGACACATCAGCTCAAATTATTAAATTATGTAGCGGTAGAGATATCTCTGGAAACAATGGCAGGTAGAACAAACCTACCAACAGTTGTTTGAAATGGTGGAAGAGGAGAAGTATTTTCTAATGTCAAGACATCAGCATCAGTCTCACCATTGTGAAATACAGCATCAAGTTTACAAAATTTGACATTCAACTACCATTTCTTGTCTTCAGTGCACTCTTTTCAAATCTGTTTGGACTGAGAGGTCTGTGTTTGTAGATGTTAATATGCATATACATATGTGAGTACATGGAAGGATTAAGCTCTTGCATATCTTGTTTTATTAGAAAGCTACTGAAGCAGTGTTCTGCATGTTCAATTCTAGCTTAGGCAGAAGCATATAGAAAGAGGAAGACCCCACCTGAAATGAATACAAGCCCATGCTGTTAGGTGTATCATGGTGTTTTTTCTTTTTGGGTCAACCTAGGGAGAAATAAGGCCAGAGGGAAAGACCATCACAATTGTATTTCTCTCCTTTAAAAAATTGTAATAAATTATTATAATTGTAATGAAATAGCTAGTGAAGACACACTGGGGTGTTTTTTTCTAGCATGTTTTTCAGGGCAATTGAGTCTACTCAGTGTCAGGACTGGGCTGAGAGTTTCAACGGCATTAGAAATAGCCTCTGTGCTCCTTCTTCTTCTAACACTGCTGTTGGAGGAAAGCAAAGCCAGCTTTCCTCTCAGTATTTCGTTAGTCTAGAACCCGTGGGTACATATATGTTTGAAGCTCATTACTTGTTAGAAGAGGTTGCTGTGTTCTTTTCTGTTACATTACTGAAATGAGAAACCCACTCCCACAACATTGTTGAGATATTTGTAAGAAAAGCTCCAGAATCACCAGAACCTGGTCAGGATGCATCAGGGTGCAAAGTCACTGAGGGTTAGCCCTGGGTACAGATGTTAGATCATAGAATCATAGAATCACAGAATCATTAAAATTGCAAAAGACTTTAAAAATCATTGAGTTCACCAGCACCATGGTGTTCACCATTAAACCATAGTGCCACATTTACACAAGTGTTGAACACTTCTTGGGACAGTGACTTTACCACCTCCCTGCGCAGCCTATTCCAATGCTTGATTACCCTTTCAGGGAAAAAAAAAATCTGATATCCAATCTGAGTTTTTTTCTGGCACATCCTGAGGCCTTCTCTGGTTCTGTCACTAGTTCCCTGAGATAAAAGACTGACCTCTACCTGTTTACAGCCTCCTTTCACATAGATATAGAGAGGGATTATGTCTCTCTTGAGACTCCTTTTCTCCAGGCTAAACAACCCAACTGCCTCAGTCGCTCCTCGTAAGTCTTGTGCTCTGAAACATGTATTTTGCACCACTGGGTTTTTATCAGGGAAACCTCAGGCAAAAAAAATCGGGTCAGCCATATTAAGCCTTATAATTTAGCTCTTGAAGAACATCATATGCTTGCATATACTATTGGATGACTCTGCTGATGAAAGAGCACATAAAGTAGGTAACACTGAACAAGAAGCAGTGGCTGAAATTATCAGTCCTGCTGAGGAAAATTCAGAAGGTGCAAGCTGTAAGCAAGCTGCCCTGCTATGTAATTGGATGAACCGTGAGACTCATATGTCTAAGTGCTAAAAGCACATTTCTGCTTACTTCAGGGTCAGACTAACGTTTCTTGCCTGACTCTGCTGGTTTTGGAGCCACCAAAATGCATACCCTTTAGGAAGTTGGGTGTCTAACTGCTTCAAGATTAAAAACTTGACATTTCTAGTAGAAAAGCATTGAATTCCATTAGAGAATTAATTTCTCCAGCAGACAGGGATGATCAAAGCAGGGTTTTCCATGCTCAGTATTAAACATTATAATTTCCTTTTCAGTTTGGAGCCTATTTTTCCACATCTTGATTTATCCAACCTTGAGGATCAGAGGGTTCTAAAAAGATGCTTGGTCCTTGCAGAATTAAAAAGTAATTATTACATTCATCTCATGGGACAGGAAGAAACAAGTCTGGTAATTCATTTATTATACTTTTCACTGGTTTTCCTCCAGTTGTCTTTCCCCTCTGTGCAAGGCTCCATCTTAATCTAACAGCTATTCAACAGCAACAACCTCCTGAAGACATGGTCCCCAAGACACTTCCCTCTTTGCAGAAAGCCCAGGTTTTCTCATTAAAGCACTAGCTATGACACATCCTATGTTACTTTTCCCAATGAATCAAATTCAGCATTCACCAAACCGAAACCTGTTAACTCTGTAACCAGATATAATTGCAAAAAAAACCACCAAAAAGTAATTTTGTTATTGATTGCTAATAGGGCATCAAAGGAAAAAAAGAACTGTGTCAGAAAGAACTGTGGGATAAGTTATGCATTACTGTCTAAATGCTGAACTTTCCTAACCTATTTCCAATAAGTATCAGAATGCTTTGATTTTTGGCATTATTTTTAAAAAAAGCCAAACAAACAACAAAAAAAGGATTTGCTCAAAACATAAAGAAGAGAAATTGAATAGGCCTTTAAAGAATTTTAAGTTACTGGAAAGGTCCCTGTGTACATGATGAGAGAAAATTACTACTTCTCTGCAGTGCAAGTTATGTATTTAGTGGTTTCTCAACATAGAAGATGTAATGTATTAATCCTGTCAGAATACCTTTTTTAGCTTAGGTTTTTGTATAGCAAACTATGTAGTTTAAACTAAAGATTTTTACTTTTTTTTTTTTTTTTAAGTCTTTGAGGGAATGCTGTGTTTCAATGTCAGAAAAATCCATGATTATTTTTTGTTAAAAAAGTTTCCCTTTGAATTAAAAAAAAAAAAAAAAAACAAAAAAAAAAAAAAAAAAAAAAAAAAAAAAAAAAAAAAAAACAAAAAAAAAAACCCAAATTGAGATTTCATAGTATTCCCTTTGAAAATTGGAAAGAGTAAAAACCATGTGGTTGTTTTGAAAACAAATATGTTTCTTAGGCTCACTAACCTCTGTGTTTTCACATAGGCCAATCTGACAAGTGACTAAAAAACCTGAGATCTGGTAGGTACTGGAAATTTGCTGAATGTTCCTGGGACTGAGGAGCCAGAACTGCAGAGCTCCCTTTCAGGAAGGCTGTTTGGAAGTGCATGAAAGCTATCAGTGTTTAAGGCCAAGGGTTTTGTGGGTTGAAAGGAGTCTGGAATGTACTAACTTTTAGAATTACATCATTCCATTAAGTGTGTCACTGGGAAGTGAGGTCACTGCATTGCTAGGGAATCTGGGAGGAAGATATGAGTAGTCTTCATAGATGTGAGTGCTGTAGGTCAGGAGGCTGAGTAGCTGTACTGAAACCAAACAAAATTTTTAGTAAATCTGTACATAGGTGCAAATATATCATTAAGTAATTTTGGTGGCAGAAGATATGTAACTATCGAAGCAGTGAAGCTCTGAAAGAGACTTAAGAGACTTCCAATTACACACAGAGGAGTTAAAAAACTTCCTCTGACATTTCAGTGCCCTGGTTCTAAACATTTAATGTGCCAGGGGATGGGCTTGATGAACTGTGATGAACTCAATGAACCTTGCCCACTCTCTGTTCCAAAGGCTACCTCAGTTTCTCCAGCATTTTCCTGCAATGGTGCTGTCAGAATTCTCAGTTGCTCTACTTAGATGCCAACAGTGTGGGTGAGTACAGGGTTCTGACAGCTATTGGTAGAGGGGCTTCAGTAGATATTGATTTCTTCTGCATCATAGGAAGTAAATCCCACTGCAGAGTTAAGCAACTTAATTAAATTTTTCAATGTGATAGTGGTAGTTTTAAGGGCTACATGCCTTTAAAGGTGGAATTTGGTAGGGCTTGAGGTCGGAATTCCATTCCAAGTAAGCATGTGAAAAGCACAGATTTTACAAAATGCTCCCTCAAAAAGGGCAATATTTAGCTGCTACAAAACTTTCATTATCATGACCTCTCTGTGCACAAATAGCGAATGTCGTACAAATCTGGGGACATGATAAAGAGCACTGTCATCCTTCTCAGTCCAAGTGTTTTAGTTTACTTCAGTTGGAAATAAGTGTGTAAGAAGTAGAAAATAGTGATGGAGTCATTCTAGCTTGAGTTTGAATCAAGGATTTGGAAAAAAATTTACAAAGCCCTTCTGCTTACATGTACCCTATGGGAATTCGTTTTAGCAAGACATATCCTGGTATTTGTAAAGTTGTGATGTACTAAATTAGTTTCCTCCTGGGGAAATTGAAGTGACAATTGTGTACCTTGGACATATCTCTGAAAATATGAAATCATCAGTTTTATCTGTGGTATGCCTTGAAAGAGTGTCTAACTCCTGTACTAAAATATTTATTGGACGTTTCTTGCTGGCAAGAAATTATTTATTTAGGCATAATGTCACTTAGAGTTTCTTGCCGTTAATTTAGGATTTTTAAGATGCCGTAGTCTCTCTCTTCCTGAACATTATAAAAAAACAAACTCAAGTGTGAAACAAAATTTCAGTAAAGTAATGTAAAAATAAAACTTGACTTCCTTTATGACAAAAAAAACCCCAGCTTCACACATTCCTTTTAAGCTTTCAGAGGAGGAACATATCCAAAGGTGAGTTGCTTTAGTTTGCCAGTCAAGTGCAGAGGGAAAGTTTCACTTGCAACTAAAAACGTAGGAATATTTGAAATACCAGAAGAAACAATTACCCATTGTCTTGATTTGAAAGACAGATACCTGCCAGCAAAAAGCTAGAATCCCCCCTTTGAATAGAGAATGTAAACCCCCTCTCTCAGGTTATTGTAATTTTGCAATTGGAGGCTCTCAGGCAAAGATTTGGGAATAGGAATAACAGTCCTTTACTAGGAATATTAGACAAAGCAAAGAAAAATAAAAATGTAATAGTATTAAGAGACAAGCAAAACAAAAAAAAACAAAAAAAACCTCAGAAAATGCCCTGACAGAGGCAGGGATGTGACCTGACACCCTGGGTATCAGGGCGGTGAAAGCAGTCCAGATGAAATCCTCCTTGAGTAGTAGATGCAGTTCTGTGAAGTGGAAATAGTCCTGTAGGAAAGTCCAGTGGTGATGAGATGAGTCTAGTCTTCCTCTGGAGAAAAAATCCAGTGGAAAGAAAAACAAGCAGGGTCCTCTGGTACTCCCACATCCTTTCGGAGCGATGTCCTCGGACCGAACTGTCCTGTTCCACTGCTGTTCCCCAGGAAAAACCTGCTGCCTCCTTTTGTTTCAGTAAGTACCCATAAGTACCCAGCAATTAGTTCCCAAGCAAAACCACCAGGAAAAAATTCCACAAACACAAAAGAAACAGATCCAACCCTCAACACCCATCTACTTTCTCGAAAGTGTTTTTCATTCTTTTTAAAGCCTCTGCATGAGACACACCGATGGAAAGAACTTTTTCACAATTTTATTTCCCTGTCTTCAATGCTTCATCCTACTCTGGAATGCTCTGAAAATACTAGTCTTAAATGGGAGAACACACCCAAATTCTTTCACCAATCTTGCTGTGTTCAATCTTGCTGTTTTCTGTTATGGTTTTTCCTCTCATCACGGTATTCCAAAATTTGACAATTTTGTTAAGCATTGTTCAGGACTATATGGTGTTCTGTGGATATGCCAATATTTCTATATGGCCATAAATTCCTGGAAATATATTCAAGTAATCCATGAAGTAGTCATGGCTTTCAGAACAGCTCCACTGCAGCCCAAAATACCTATGATCACAGTGCTTCTGTTTATTATGTATTATTTGTAAAGTAATGAAAAATATATTTTAAGTAAGAAAATCATGAGTGTGGTCAGTGTTTGGAAGTGCTTATTAAAGGAATATTTTTTTGTGTTGTATAGATAATGCCCTACTTTACATTCGTGAACTATGACTGGAAGCATAGTCCTTTGCCACAAGAAAGCAAAAGTCGTGTCACTCCCACTGATGTCAGTGAAACAGATCTTTTGGAATTAAGTATATTAAATGTTTGTTGGACAGAGAACTTCCATGAGATTTTTACTGGGATTGTTTAAAATTTTAACCTACCTGAAGATGCTTTTTTGGGTCATGGAATATTTGCCTGCCATACTAAATTCTTTAGGCTCTTAATCATGTCCGCTGCATTCTGTCATGAAGTAGTCACTTCCCTGATGCCGAAAAGGCCTAAGCAGTATTAAAAGGCAGAGAATATCCTAAATACTAGTATGATGGTCTTTTATCCCTGAACCTATGGTGGTGGCAGATGAAAATCAATGAGTTCCAACTCTGAGCATCTTTAGAAAACTCTCCTCCTTCATCTGTGACAAGAAAGCATAACAAGCACAGATAGCATCCCAGGAGTGTTGGGCTGAAGCAGGATATAACCACTTTGGCTGCCTCCCTGAAAACTAGTGAGTGGAAAAGAAAGGACCACAACTTTCAGTAGCCAATCCTACCAAATATTTCTAACCTGTTGCTCATGCAGGATGAAGAATTGAGTCAGCTAATTTATGACCATGTCACTTTGTATGTTTCTGTGTTTCCCCTTTTGTTTCACTGTTTTGTTCTTGGTAAAGGCTCTAATCTGATATTATTCAATTAATATGAAATTAAGAGATTAAAAGAAACTCCACCAAAATGCCCCAAGGCTTATTTAACAGCACTTTTCCTTCTCTGAAGATAGCATGGAAGTAATATGCTCTGCCCTAAATTAATCAATGTGTAACTGTTTTGCAAGACAGCTCAACTTATGTATATCAGAAGTTTCTGTAGCCTAACAGGTGAACAATGAAAGGTGAAGAAACTGGTTTTGTACCTCTTTTCGTGTTAATGTTTGCTCATACTTGGTCTAGACCAAATTCTTAGCTGTAGTGTTCATAGCTGGGATGAATGGGAATGATGGTGGTAGATTTGACGAATACATTGGTTCTCTGTTTAGCTGAAAATCCAACCCTTCAAACTTTATTGAGTCTTTGAATATCTTAGAAGAGCTACCTGACAACCTTCCATCACTGAGTTGTCTTCAGCATCACTTAATGATGCTCATAGATCAGAGTACTACTGGTCATAAATTTTTCTAATTTATTAGTTTTCTAATTTATTTTCTTGATTATTTTGTTGGTGAAGGATGTTGATTTCTCTGTATTGAAACATTTTTTAATGTGTCAATTTCAATTATATTTAGGACAAAAAAATGAAAGAACTGTGGTAATGAAGTTTTCTGCTATGGCAGACACACAACGGAACATTTTTGGTTTTTATTTCAAAATTATTTTGTTTAGTGTGCATAGTAATAAGATGTTTAATGTGTGCTGAAACAATGAACGTCACAATGAAATGTTAAAAAAAAACCCAAATAAACAATCTTTTTTTAACCCAATTATTTTTTAAAAAATTAATGTTTATGAAAGGTTCTAGAAATCTTGGTTAGTTGGAGTTTAGTTAGGCTAATGAGATTTGGACTAGTTGCTGAAACAAATGGCACACAGAATAATGCAAATGATGCTTTTCTCCCATTCAAAGTACAGGTGTCAGAGACTGAAATAGTTCATGCCTCAAACATTCATATAAAGTTTTGCTCATTTTAACAAAAACTGTATAAAGAAGCTACAACCAAAGAAGCCTCCCTAAAGATACCTGACTGGGACTTTGGACTGAAAGTCAAACAGCTGAGATTATATAAAGGGAAAACCCATTCTTCAGTCACCTGAAACAAACAAGTAAACAAGGAAAAGAATGTGAGTCAAACCCAGCAGCCCCACTAAGAATCATCTCTGGCTTGCTTTGGGGTGGGAGAGGCCATAGCCCACCGACCCATTTGCTGGGAGAAGGTTTGTACAGATTTCCCCCCCAAACAATNTACTATTGTCACTGGCATATGGTCTTGCTTGCACCTTAATTCGCACAGGGGCATTTCTAAGAACCTTAGTAACCAGATCATGACAGCAAGGTCAGACGACATGGTCAATGTTGGCAGTAGGCATGGATAAAGAATGAAGCTGCAAAGGCCAGGAAACCCCCAAGAAACCATAAAATGTCTTTACCTTAACATAAAGCATTGGTTTGGTTTCATCTGTTACCTCTTGACAAGAAACTTTTGTGTTGGCATACTTTCTCTTCCGTGTTACCTCTTAAGTGGTAGAGCAGGTTTTACCACTGTCATCTTTCCTCTGCCTTTTTGCCATTCCCAGGGGAAGAGGTCTGTCCTGATTTGGCTTCTCATCTGGGAGCAAAACTTATGTCTTTGGATTTAAAGAAAGAGACTTCAATTGTGCTGCTTCTGCACTTGTGTCTTTCAGAAAAAATTTGCTTAGTGCTGAGCTTACCATAGTTTTAGACTCAAAAGGTGTGGAAAACACTGATTTATTCGTAAAATAGCAACACTAATGTTCCACTGACTTCTCAGCTCTTTTAACTGCAAGTATTGGTTTAGTCCTTAGATATTGGATGCTTCTCACTTCTGATTCAAAATTATAACCCTGAGGTTGTTTTTATGATAATGGAAAAAACTGATGGAAAAGATACATTCAGTAGAGATTTATCTCATCAGTTTCCTCGTGTTCAGTATTTTCCCTACCACTTAGTTTTAGCCTGTGGTATATTGATTAAGCAAAAGACATATTCATGCAAATAGATGCTACATATATATTAGAAAACAACAAAAGCCTCTCTGTAGAACAAAACTGCACATTATGTATATGCATTTAGTGCATGGAAAAGTTTAAACTGACTTTTGAATGTTCTGGTACCCTCAATGAAACATGAAAGTGAGAAAAATAACTAATTCAGTATCTCTCTGGTATATATTTACCAGTGCTCTCAGTCCTTTGCTGAGTCTTGTGGGTTTTTTAATGTCTAAAGTCTTCTCATCTTCACTTCTTCAGAAGTCTGCAATTTCCTGCTGCTCTCTATCAGTGTGAGAAGGAAAGAAGCATCTGGTTGGGGAAGAATAGATAGCTTGATGGTCTTGCTGCAGTTCTTTGGAAAGGCATTAAAATGTCATAGCAGTATGTGTATAATATGTACCCTTAGATGATCTGTCAGTTATGTAAAGACTCATTTTGCAGAATAACAGGGCTGCTCTCAATATGGTGTAGAAGCAACAATTGTAGAATTTAAAAATGCCACACCTTATACTTAAACACCTGGAAAGCTGAAGAAAGTCTCTATGCAAAAATTTCCACTTTGTTTCCTACAGAAAATGATGATTCGTTATTCCTTATTGTTGCTCAGCATTATATTGTGAAGTCATGGGTTTGGGGGTTTTGGGTTTTTCTTTTTGGTGGGAGGAGGGTTGGTTCTTTGTGAGTTTTTGGGTTTTTTTCTTTTTTTTTTTTTTTTTTTTTTTTTTTTTTT
>WBNO01025690.1:0-10840 GCA_013400575.1 Peucedramus taeniatus | reverse complement strand
TTTTTTTTTTTTGTTTGGTTTGGTTTGATTTTGTTGGGTTTTTTTTTTTCGTGGTGGTGATGGTGGTGGTTTGGGGTTTTTTGTTCAGTTTTTTGGGGGGCTCTTTTTGGTTTTGGGGTTTTGGGGTTTTTCTTGTTCATTTAATCTGTAAATTGCAGGTAAAGTTTGGGCTTGTTTGGAAACATTTTCATACAGAATTTTGGCTTTGAGATGTAACAGCCTTTAGTTCTTAAACTTTTTAGACAACATGGTGAAAGGCAATTTTGATACAAGAATCTTATGATAATAAGGTCAGCAGTTCTTTCCAGAGTATGAACTTGTATTTCCTGTTTCACAATACTGTAAGTTGGAAATTACCTTCTAGACAGAGAGATTTATGTTGCTATTAAGTGCTTTAGATTTTTTTGTGACTTAATGGTATTATTATCTTTTCTTTACAAAGGAACATTATTGTTTTCTCTTCCATTTCCCATAAATGTGTACATAAACGTGAACACATACTGAAAAGAGAAAGGACACTTTTGGCTTTTTTTTTTAACTGACACTGATAGATGTTTCTTTATCCTGTCTATTTTTCTTGAAATAGCTTCTGAAAAGTTGCATAGGGACATATTCTTTCCTTAAGAACAAATATTACTGCTTTCAAAATGGTAAAAGAATGGCATGCAGAGAAAAATTCTCTCCCTCATTTGAGGTTGAAACTCAACTGTCATCAGGACAGACTGTAACAAAAAAAAAAAGTATGAATTTCTCTTTTCTTAAAAAAGAATATTTTACCATAAAAATAATATTTTACCATATTATCTTCAAATGTAAGGTGCTTAAATGTCTCTCTCTATCATGATAATAATCACTGTGTTTTTACCATATTTTATGTAGAGAAGAAAATGCTGGGGAGTTTTAACAATACTTTTTATACCATTTGCAAATTTTGGGTTGTCCCTATATATGATTTGTATGTGTGGGTTTTATACTATTGAAGAGAACCTATGCAGCCAGAGGAGGTTATACTTACAGATCAGGATTCTCAAATAAAACCTGCTAGTAAACTGAGAAAAATCAGTAATAATTGTAAAAATGTACCAACAACATAAATTATACTGTAAAAATTATATTGTAAAAATAAATTCATTGTTTGTATATTCATTGGACATGTCAAGTATTAGGGTTTGCTCATGTCATTTGGGAGATCAAATTATCACATGGAAGGTATGAATGTAGGAAGAAAGCAGGTGTATTGTTACATCACTGCATCTCTTTGAATGCACTGCAGATATTTCTGACACTGGCTTTGCAATTAGATACACAAATGAGGACACGTGCAATGTCTTCAGGAGAGACGCTGCATTTTTTTCTCAATTCTGGTGAATGCAGACAAGGTTTGAGGGGGGGAGTAACATTTGGGAATTTTCTATACTTATGAAACCACACCAAAGTAAGCAACCACATTCCTATTCCAGCTGGTGCCCCACCAAAACCTTGCCCAACCCTGGAACTATTGAGGGGATAACCAGTTTGGTTGGACTGCTCAGAAGCCTCTCTTCCCTTGTTTAAATTTTATGTACCTGGTTTTACATAGTGTTATGATTAATATTTCAGGGAACATTTAATAAGATTTTTTTTGCTGCTCTTTTGTGCCTCATAAATGACATGTCTTCACTTCAAGGACAATTTTCCTACTGGCAAGCTGAGGATGTGGCACACCAAGTATCACCTTTAGGAACAAGCAATATAAGTACTATAATGAGACAGATCTTTGTAAAGCCTGTAATTGGTGACCAGACATGGCAGCATCGTATCAGACAGAGATATACAACACAGGGCTGATTAATGAGGCTTGAACATAACAGCTGAGAGCCTTCCAGGCACTACCAGACAGAAGAATGTCATATATTCTGCAGGTTGTTACTGTGCCCAGAGCCTCCAATTTGCATCACAAAACCTTTAGGTAGGCCAATTCGAGATAATCCAGGATGGGATTCTGCTTCTTACGTGGATTATCAGTACTACATCCTGCAATCCATCATTCTTGATCCCCGCTCTCATGAATGACAGTAACAGTTGTCTCAACTTGCAGATCTGCTCACTTTAATTGGGTTAGTTTACTAACTCTCCTTGTATTAGAGTCAGCTTGGGAAGAGATGTAATATTTTCTGTTAGGAAGACCTAGAAACTAACTGTAGTAATATTTGATTGTTAATCGAGAAATAAGAATTTAGTTTTGTTAAGAATTCTTCACAGAGATCGATGTGGAACAAATAATGAAATAAAATGACTAACAAAAAATTCTGCAAAGATACTACCAAAACAATAAGGAATCTGATTGAAAGCTAGGTAAACAAGGTTTTTTTTTTTCCTTTGGAGGAAGAAATTTGATGATTTACTATTTTTATGTGATTTATGTATTCTGTGTTTGGGGTTTGTGTGTGTCTTGGTTTGAAAGACAGGGACCTGCCAGCAAAAGCTGGAATCTCCCTTTGAATAGAGAATGTAAACCCCCTCCCTCAGATTATTATATTTTGCAATTGGAGGCTCTCAGGCAAAGATTTGGGAGTGGGAATAACAGTTCTTTACTAGGAATATTAGACAAAGCAAAGACAAATACAAATGTAATAGCACTAAGAGACAAGCAAAAAACAAAGAAACAACAAAACCTCAGAAAATGCCCTGACAGAGTCAGGGATGTGACCTGACACCCTGGGTATCAGGGCGGTGAAAGCAGTCCAGATGAAATCCTCCTTGAGCAGTAAATACAGTTCTATGAAGTGAGATAGTCCTGTATGAGAGTCCAATGGTGAAGAAAAACGAGTTCAGTCTTCCTCTGTAGAGAAATCCAGTGGAGAGAGAGAAAACAAGCAGGGTCCCCTGGTACTCCAGTCCTTTTGGAGCGGTGTCCCCGGACCAAACCGCCTGCTCACTGCTGTTCCACCCGGAGAAACCTGCTGCCTCCTTTGTTTAAGTCAAGTATCCATAAAGTACCCAGCCATCAGTTACCTAGCAAACCATCAGGAAAAAATTCCACAAACACAGAAGAAACAGATCCAACCCCCAACAGTGTGTTTTTAGAATTTTTAGGAAAAAAAACCCTAACAACTTTTTTTTTAAACAAAAAGCACATTCAAATTAGAAGAATTTTAGACAGATTTTTCCTATTTTTAAATGATCATAGATTTATTAAAAAAATGCATTGGATTGGGTCTTCTCTCTCTTCCCTCCAGCACTGAGATATTTTAAGGAGAAGGACTTCATGTAAAGGGTAGAAGGGTGCCAGTTATGAAAATATTTGTTAAATTCCTTTCCATGCCTCAGAACAAATATTCCCAGAGCATTGTTTTGCAAGTATATCTCTAGAGTGATGTCAATTATACGTAAAATGCAAATTTTACATGATTGAAAATACTGGGGATTTTTTTGTTTGTGTTTATTCTTAAGTTATGGTGCTGAAGTGACAATACCATGCCACAAGTATAAGAGGAGCTTGCCAGGCAGCAAACCACTATGCTGAATTGCTAATAGTGACTAATTAACACTGCAAGCTTAGCCTACATGTTTATCTTCCTTTGCTGACATTAGTCTTTTAGCTAATGATTCAAAAGGATTACAGCTGAAGTCAATGTTATTTTTTTCTGGACAGTTTCATGGGCTAAAAATTGAATACCTTACTTTATCTAAAACACAGGTTCAGTCAAAGAAGTAAAACATCTGCCTTGTCTTTCAGCTTAGCTTTCAGTTACCATTTTCCCTCAAGGCTAACACATTCAGATCTAATAATTTGTGTGTGTGTGTGTGTGTGTGTGTGTGTGTGTGTGTGTGTGTGTGGTGTGTGTGTGTGTGTGTATGTATGTGTGTTTGTGTGTGTGTTGATAATAAAAATAAAGACCAGAGAACTCACAGTCCTCTAAAAGGCCAGATGTAGAAATGTATGTGGTACATTCACATAATACAAATCTCTTAGTCCTTCTATTGGAAGCCAACCTCTTTTAATTTTCTGTGAGTATTTTAGGGTTTTGCTTTATTTATCTGATCATGACTGCATAATTGTCATCTAGCCTCTCTTATGCCTTTATCTAAAGCATGAGCCTTGTGCTCTATAAGCTGTTTTTATCATCCAACTAATAGCAGATTTTATAAGGGTCAAATGTTCTTGTAGTATTTCATAAATTTTTAGAACAAAATATTGTTATTTTAATTTGAGATTTTCATTGAATAATTTCTCAGTATTTTTTATGGATTAAGATAGAGTAAAATCGTTATCCTTTACAGAGAAGATGCAATCTCTTTTTTCATATGAAAAGCAGTAGAAATCCATTGGCCGTAAGGAACCTTGACAAAAAAGGTGTCATTTTTCAAGGCTGAACCTGCATTGAATGACTTTAAAGGAGCTGTCAAAGTATTTGACATGTGAACACTTGTTGAAGTTGATATGAAAACACTTGTTGAAGTAACAAGGCTATGTCTAGCCTTTTAAACGTGCTATCACCTTTACCTATTTGAGTGTACCTGAATGTTGTCAAGTGGGAAAACATTCAGGTACAAACAAGAAGAAAGGGAACACAACCAAAACGTGTCAGAGCAGATATGCCAATGCCTTCAAAATTTTAAGTATTTATAACAGCTTTATTCTTGTATTTTTTAATTGTTCCTGAAGGACTTTAGATGTTGCATTCTTCATCCTGTTGTATGGATGTTGTGCAAACAAAACGCAAATGTGTTCCAACCCCACAAAGAAATTAGCAAGGGCTGTCAAGCCATGGTAAAACCTAAGCATGTTAAAACATGCATATCATGTCATAGGACATAGACCTGAGACTCTAAGATAGAACCATAAGGGAGAAATCCTTCAGGAAAAATGATCCAGCTCTTCCTCAGACTGACCTGATAAACTCTGCCAAAAACCTGCAGCTTTGAGCTGACATAATTGATGGTCTTGGTGGGCTCTAAATTGGCCTATTTTGATATTTTACCATTATGTAAAAAAGATCCTGTAATGAGAATTTTAAGTTCTTGGCAGCCCAAAGTAGAACTTGCTTATGAACAGCAATCTTAGCTTTGTTAAATATGGACCATATTTACAAACATGCTAATAACAGGACAGTTTCCATAATGAAACCACTGGCCAGGTTTTCAAAGAACATTAGCCCCCACTGTATGCCCAAGATGCTTAGTTGGTTTGTGAAAATTTGACAGCACTTTCATCTCTCCACTGTTTCTGAAAATCAGTGACGTAATTAAATAGCTGTCTGTTTTTTGGTTTCTTTTCAGTTATAATTTGATGGGATTTTTCTATTGTCTTGTTCTCTTATCTTTTTGGTACATCAATAACTGTTAAATAAACACTGGCTTTGTTTTAGAAGACAATAAAACAGTTGGTGTCTTTTTTCTTTTCTGAGTCTGCTACATGATTGTAGCAGATTGTATGCTTATAAAGGCATGCATTTCTCTTTGCTAGACAATTGCTTCTTAACAGCTGGTAATTTACAAATGATGTAATAGGTTGTGATCCTATTAAACATGTTAGCCTATTTTGTATGTATGATCCCTTGTATTTCATCTACATCTCACAGAAGGTCAACATGGCTCTTATGACAATTCACTTGCATAGCTTCAAGTGTGCAAGGCACACTTAAGAATTTGAACTGAAATTATGAAAAAATAAAACCCGTAAGTATAAGGCAGTCCCTGTGATGGTCCTATTTTACAGATTACAATATCTAAAATTTCGTACTCTCAATTGCTTTTGTTTACTTGTTTTTCCTCATTTTTGATGTACTCAGTAGAGTTATAATGGGACAACCAGAGATTTTTCTAACCATAATTTATTTTGTGTGCTGCTTATTTTTCGTATCTTAAGAGTCAGATATGTTGAGCATGGGAAACAGTTGTGGTACCACAGCAGAAAATGTCATGTTACTGACAGCATGAATTTATTATTGACAATTTTGAACTGGAGAACTTTTTAATACATTGTGCTTACAAACTGTCACCTGGGAGAGGTTTCAGTCAAAAGGTAGAACTGACTCTTTTGGATCTAAGCTTGGTGTTTGTTTTTTATTTGTCTCTGTCCCACATAGTTCCACTTCTGAACTTGTGAACCTATCCAAAGGGCATTCACAGAGTACAAAGGATATTCACAGCTACAATTCTGTCAGAAGAAGGTATTTGGTAGACCCATTTGTATCATAATCTTTCTTTCTCAGTCACATCGTCAATCAATCAGACATTTGTGCATGTTGGAAAACAGATTGTCCTAGGAGCAAAGAATCCCCTTCCTCATAAATGCAGAAATGAAGAGAAAACTGACTGATTTAGGACTATTTGTAAGGTTTCTTTTCTTTTACACTCGTTTTCCCTGCAACAATAGAAAATACACTGTGGTAATCAGAGACAGGAGAGGAAGAACCAGATTAAAATTTTTGCAAAAATGATGTCTGAACACAAGTCAAAATGCCTAGACATCTGACCTCCAGAATACTTCCCAGTCATCCTTATTTATTCTGTAGGTTAATAGGAAGAAGGCCAAAAATTTAAAAAAAAAAAAAAAGGAGCCAATTTCATGTCATTGTACTCCTCTGCACATGCCAGTTGATACCAGCAACTCTAACCAGCACTGGCAACAGGCTAAGATGGAAAATACATAACTTTGGCAATTAAGAGAGAGACTCCCACTCTCCCTTTCTCCCATACAGGATGTTTTTAAACTATTTTTCGTTGTGGTAGTAGTGGTGACAGGTCAGGTAGGATATGTCCCTCTCAGAGTGGACTGACTCCTCTGGTTTTCTTCGGGCACTGGTGAAGATGTTTAGGGCTGGAGAAAATGACCATGATAGCTCCCCTTGCTGAGAAAGGGCTTTTAACCACTGGATGGTTGAAAAAAGGGTTTACATGTTTTGAAAGAAAAGTAAGGTGAGCAAATATTATTGGATCCTTATGTAAGGAACGGAAACACCAGAAAGAGCTTTTTCACATGTAAGACTGTCCTTCCCCAGTACCACTTCTTTGTGTATGATGTATCTCATCAGGTATGGCACCTGAGCCCTCTTGTCTACTTATCTTAGGAATTTGATAATGCAATATTTAGATTGCAGTGCCCTCCTTTGAGGCTAAAAGTTGGGTTTTTCAATACTTAGCACTGAGGCACTTGCATGTGGTTATTTTTTTTCGTTGCTTTTGAAAAAAAAAAAAAAACAAAAACAACAACAACAACAACAACAACAACAACAACAACAAAAAAGCTACAAGGAAACCAAGTCTCAACTCACACAGCCACTGCTTGAAAGCAGATGAACTAAATCTTGTGAAATTCTCAGTTCTTAGCAACTATATTAGGCTCTGAGACTTAATGTTGAGGGTCTTTTGTCAGCATACTTAACACATCCATCAAGGACTGTATTCAAGGATTAGAACTTTAACATAAAATTTTCCTACCTCTGGCCTTCTTCTTTGAAAAGACACATTCTTGTGCCTTTTTAGGAATACAAACAAGATCAAGGCAAGCAGCAAAAGGTAAAGTCATGATGGAATTTTATTCGCTTATGGGAGACAAAATTCTAGTCTCAGTGCTTTAGGTAGAGTTTTCCTACCTTTTAATAATAGTTACGGAAAATGGCTCAGATAGTTATGCAAATGTAAATCTTTTGGGTAAATTATAGATACTGTAGAAAAAACTTCAATTTTCAAACTTTTATTGGATTATTTTGGGTTATTTACTGATGGTTTCCTAGACACACACTCTTTCCTTTAAATACTTTCTATTCCCAGTGCCTTAATCAAAATCTGTTGGCACTGGGAATAGAAAGTATTTAAAGGAAGACTGCTGTGCAGACCCAATGGTCCAGATGAACTGTCTGTCCATATGTTGATCATAGGGTGCCAGTATTTCTTGCCCTTGTTAAGTCCTATACTTTTCTTTTCAGGGAAAGGAAACAGGGAGCAGGCAAGTTCACAGGAATCACTCAGCACTACTTTCAGAGAGGTTCTGCTGCAAAAGGAAGGAGCAGAGAGGAAGCATAAACAGAAGAAAAAATATATAATTCTTTTAGATATTTTTAGCAGGAAAAGGAGATCTGAAAATGAATGAATTTCAGTATTCTCCACAATAATCAGTAGCTAACAGACTATAGTAATCTCCATCAACTACCAAAGGTCCTGAAAGATCACTTCTGTAGAAGGCCATTTATTGCTTCTCAACTTTTCTAATGCACTGTTACTGCTTTTTTTTGGAAAGTCTAGATAAAAAAAAAAAAAAAAAAATTTGGAAAGCAGCTGGCTCATATTTTGTATCATGATGCTATTTTATTTGTTATTCTTATCTCTTTGGAAGTCTTTTTGGATTTTGTGTGATGTAGAAAATCTGCTGCAATGCCTTTAGAAAAATAAGCTGAGCCCTAAACACATTCAAGATGAAGACAGAGAGAAATTGCCCTCTGATACCTCAGAGCATTCCACATTTCCAAAGAAAAAAATCAAAATCCCCAGAGAAGAGTGATTTTACCATCCCTCAGGTCAAGAGTATATCTGTATATGGGAGAAAGATTCACTGACACTCCTCAGTGTGTTGGCTGAACCGTAAGTCTCAGGATTTGCTGAACAGCAATATATGCTTATAGTCACTTGTACTAAGGTCTGTTATCAAGATGATTTCAGCTTGATCAAGTCATATTTGGATATTAGGAAAGAAATCTTCATTGGTGAGGCATAGGTTGTCCAGAGAATCTGTGGCTGTCCATCTCTGAAAGTTTGCAAGGCCAGGTTGGATGGGCTGGGAGAAACCTGGTCTGGTGGGAAGGTATCTCTGCACATGGCAGGGGGTTGGAACTGGCTGAGCTTTAAGGTCCCTCCAACCAAATTATTCTATCATTCTATGATTTTGTCCGTTATAATTTGGAAGGGTTGCTCTGGAGGACAGAACTAACAGCCTGTGTGCGAACAGGGCTCATCCAGCTTATTTTGGAGGCACAAACCTTTGGGAGATGGGCAAGCTGTCTCACGGACTTGGGAACAGCAAGTCAGGAATAGTATTCCAGTTAATACACTGTTTTCAGAGATGCTGAAAGGTCATTAAATATCCTTGTCCAGTCATTTTCTTTGAAGGGACAAGACTAAAATAACCTTCTTTCATAAAAATCCCAACAACAAGGCTCTACTGTTCACCATAATCAGTTCCACAGGTGAAGAAAGTGGATTTTAAATTTCTCTAGTCAGATATGTCTGCCTGAGCACTGTCTTTTTGTAACCTTTTTGTAACCATGAACCTGTTCAAAAGTCTCTTGATTTCATTCCCATGTAGTGGAAGATTTCTGAAGGAAACCCATGCAATCTAAAGATGGGGATGAGAGAAAAAGAAAATTTTGGTGGATACAAATGGAAGAATGAAAACAAAAATTATGACCAGACACAGAAGAAAAACTATGAAATATTGAAAAAATACTTGTTTTCAGACAAAAGCATGGGCCAAAATTGTTGTTTTAAGCTCAGAATTTCTAAAGATTAGATCAAAATGGACGCAGACAGCATTGGTTTACCCTTTTCAGCCCTGAGATAATTACTGTTGAAAACCATGTTGCCCTTTCAATGTGATTGGAAACTCCCATTTTTCATGACTTAATATTCTTCTGTATTCACTGAGCATATCCAGTCTTCCCTCAAGCTTATTTTCATGGTTTTAAAATTAAGAGGAAATGCGAAATGTACCCTATCACAGATTGTCATGATTTGGTGAGAGAGGGCTGTTGCAGTGTGTTATAAATGTCTGAAAAGAATTCTGAAATTAATTTTTGAGAAAAAATGAGGATTTTAGGCAATTCACAAAGCCAAGATACATACTTAAATGCAGTTTAGCAGTTGTAAACCAAAAAACCAAACAACTTGCTCACCTTCACACCTACCTCCACTTTGAAGAAGAAACTCACAACAAATTATTTGAATTAATCAATTAATAACCTTGTAAACGAACAGAACTGACAGAACACACAAATAAAGTGTATTTAATTAGTCAAGCCCTCTACTGGGGTAGGATGCAGTTTACACAGGCTTTGCATAGCTTAGTTCTGGTTCCTGGATCTATAAAAGAACCTGAGATTTTTGTAGATTTTACCACCGCTATGAGGCAGTGGTAAAAAATAAAAAAAATCATTCGTTTCTGAATGAAGTGTGCTAGAGGACAGATTACACTACAAACTCTAACTCCTTGCATATATTAGGATAAAGAGTTCCTGCTTTGTCCTAGCCTCTTGCATTCCCAGCTGGCATTTTTCCAGCAGATCCCAGCACAGATAAAAAATTACTTCCGTAACTTGTCAGGAAGACTTCTTTTGAAGAATATTATGCATTCAGTCTGAAAAGCTCTGATGAATTTGCTTATCATGGCCCAGAAAGTTTTCAGATTTGTGTTTACTTTAGAATTTTGAGGGTTTTTCATTTTGGGGGTTCTTTGGGGGATTGGGTTGGTTTTTGTCTGTTGTTGGTTTGTTTTTTTTGTTTATATTTTTGAAATGTGTTATAATGTTCGCATTCTGGTTGTGCTAGAGAAGTGCAGAGTTTCATCAAGCCTTTTTGAGAAGACTGCACCATTTTGAAGATTACTCATACCTCTTGTGCTTCTAACTTCCCATGTAATTTTCCTTCAGCTTCTTAAGAAGTGCCTTTCAAGAACAGTTCAACTCCATGCAATTTTGGTAGAGAAAGCAATATGACCCAAGCAATTCCTGGTGTCAAAGGATGTTCACAGTTAAAGGTGAAAACCATCTCTGCTGTGATCTTTTTTCTTCTATCAGCTTCTACTTGAATCCCAAATGTAGTTTTCAAATGGTAAGAGTTTATAAATAATATAAATATAAATATA